>JAHWFP010237405.1:0-30557 GCA_023313725.1 Lithobius niger
ATGAAAACTAGAACATTGCTACTTTCGGTAGCAATGTTCAAGTTTTCATTTGACGTCCAAAGTATTATTCCGTGGTGCGATTAAGTTGGCGAATGTTTTGGTGTGTTGATATCACTCCTTTGAAGGGCCGAACCATTCGGAACTTGGCGGCCTCTTTTGCCAGTTTTGGTTTTTGATATGATATCACTCCTTTTTTTTAATCGTGTATTGACTCAACTCCACTACCGTGCAGATGAGTAATAAAGTGCCACGTCAAGATAAAATTGGTTTTCAACAATCTGCTACTACCTTTTGCCTATAGGCCGAACCATTCTCAGTCACCTCTTTATTTGCTTTTGGTTTGGTTTTAATTTTGTTGTAATTTGTTGTATTTAGTTAGTTTTGGTGTGTTGAGACCACTCCTTTGAAGGGCCGAACCACTCTTAACTTGGTGGCCTCCTTACCAGTTTTTGGCTTTGTTTATTTTGCTTTATTTTTTCACTTGGTTTATTTTTCGTGAATTGGAGGTGAATACAATTTCTTCGCAACGTAGTTTAGATTTATTGTGATACACTAGTGTGTGCGTAGGCAGTATACACGTTCTCATTGTCGGAACTTTGGCCGTCCAATGAGAGACTATGCCGACAATACTAACAATGGTTATAACAATATTTTCGTACTTACGCGCCCTCCCACGCCCTTCCTGTTACGCCCCCAGGCTCCAAACCATAAAAGGTACGCAGTTCGTATTGTAGTGCACCCATTCGTCCAATTTCATAGCTGGAAGCCTTCCCTTTATCTCGGAATCGATGAATAATCACCCTATGGGATTTAACATTGGGATGAGCGGACTAGTTCGTAACACATTTTCAACGTTATTGGGGGTCAGATCTTGCACTGAAAGCAGCTTAGCTGGCACGAGTTAATTTTTGTCAGGTGGGTCATTGCTCTCGATTTCAACACAATTTAAGCTTTTGTACCGCATTATTATTTTTCCGGAAGTACCTGAAATGTGCCCAACTATGCTTCAAGATATAAGACACTGACGCAATGGCGTCGCGCTACAATGGTTTACAACCTCGACAATTGAATTGATATGATGTTTGTTGTGATGTTTGTTGCCTAACTTGGCGCGACACACTAGCGTGTGTCTAGATAAATCAATCTCAAAGAATACTCGATTAAAGCAAAAACAAACAAAATTTAGTCAAATACTTAGTAATAAACTGCATAACTAAAAAATAAGAAATAAAGACACAGAAAGCTGCAAAACATCAAAGTTTGTAAGAAAGGTAATGTTACGTTCAGCTCACAATGCAATGTGAAAGCACAAGTGCATTCCTTTGTTTACGTTTGAGAACCCATAACACGGTATTATAGCCACTGATCTGAAGGCATGACGTAGTCCTATCGTCTTAGGACATGCGAATCGAACAAGCGCGTAAGCAAGATGGCGGTGACATCGATTAGTATACGGTGGTGAATACAAAAGTTAGGTTAGACGTTGGTATTCTCAAAAAGCTTTCAAAACCTTACCCAAGTTGTGCTTGTGTTTGTTCTTCATCTACTATCATTACGTGTACCCATATAAACCTCCGGACGTTTCGCAAAGTTCTTCGATAATAATAAAAAAAAATTGTTGCTAGCCAAAGAATATTTTAAGGCGCACATCCCGATTAAACTATACCATGAAAAATGTAATTGTTGATTTAGCGGCAAAAATTTTTATTTGTGGCGCTATAATTTACACATAGTCTGACAAGTGAAATAATCAGTCTGATAAATTAAAGGAATACGTTTTTTTTTCGGTTTGGGATGCCTTAAACGCCGGTTGCCACCAAATTAGCGTTGCAGCTTCTAGGCTTATCGAGTTCTCTCTGAAGCAAAGGATTGCACAAAGCAAAACTTTTAAACGCAACACACAAGCCACGTGACTCCTTAATTATTGAGTAAAGATTTGGTACGCCCTCGTGCACCTAGAAACAAGCTGTAAAGATTAACGATATTAGTGTCACTAGATGGCGGCAGGAGAATTTCTTTATATTTTTCCGTGGCGCCATCTAGTGATACTAATATTGTTAAGTCTTACAGCTTGTTTCCAGATACACGAGGGCGTGCCACATTTTTACTCAATAATTAAAGAATCACGTGGCTTGTTTGTAGCGTTTAAAAGCTTTGCTTTGTGTATTCCTTTGCTTCCTGCGAGACAGAACTCTATAGGCTTAGATGCTGCAATGCTAATTTGGTGGCAACCGGCCTTTAAGTAGCTCTCTTACATCCATGCAGACCTCCGTGCTACCCAGCATACTTTATTTCCCCAAAATGGCGACTTTAATTTGCTGCACGAAACAGGGGTTGTGGTGCGCCTTGTCAAGAAATAAACCTAATAATGACCAAATTGAATTTTTTAATCAAGAGGTGCTCTGTTACTACGGATGTTTTTTCTTCGTGAATTCTTTCTTGCCGAAGGTAGGCCTAGCAGGCTACAGTGTCTAACAAATTAGGGTAAAAACCACCCCCCTCTACAAACTAACTGAATCCGATTCGAACACTATCGCCCAATCGTTGTAATAGCGCATTAGATGCAAAAATACGATGGGAATTGAGCTATAATTAAGTTCGGTAAAAAAAAAAATTACGCATCAGTATTCAGAGTTCAGAACTAAGTTACTCAGTCTACTGAGGATTTTCGACCAAATCAAACCAAACCAAACACTCGATGTTTACGTACTTTGTATAGGCGTTCGTTTCTTCACGTATCAAAACTGGCATTAGAAAACGAATTCAGTACATCAGGCTTCCTGTTGTTGGGAGCGTTGCATGCATTTGAAATTGCCGCTTTCTGCAAGGTACAGCCAGATAAGCCACTTAGAGATCAGAGGAGGCCGGGCGCCAATTGCAAATGCACGCAACGCCCCCAACAACAGGAAGCTCAATGGGGTGAATTCGTTTTCTAACGCCAGCGTTTCCACGTGAAGAAGCAGAACGACTTTACAAGACACGTAAACATCAAGTGTTTGCTTTGGTTCGTCGAAAATTCTAGCCTCAATAACTGAGTTTTGAACTTTTGAATATTGTCTAACTATTTTACCGGAATTTATTACCGCATTATAGAATACATATATATAAGAAGGGTTGCTAGTTTTTAGTCTTCTGTACAGCCGTACCGGCTGAGAAGACTATTGCAACGACTTTGTCCGTCCGTCCGTCCGTCGCTGTTTTCAACTTCGCAACGGTACCAAAAATTGACGACCACTATTTACAACGTTCGATTCAGTGTCAAAAGTTAGTTAAATAACATGGCAAATTAAAACATCGTTGCCTCCTTATAGCTAATAGACTTCTTCGACGTAACTAAATTAAATAACATTTCATCGTCGAATTGAAATCCTGAAGATTTGTGTTAACGCAGCCGTAAAAACAAAAACATTTTAGCTTCGTTTAAATGAGTCTTGTCGCATTGGTGCATGAATGAATCGGCTTACGATCGAACCAATTTCCCCATCAGGCCTATCTGCTACTTACGAAACCAAAACTGCCGTTAAAAAATTAGGCCTAAAAAATGAAAATTAGATCTAAAATCACGTTACCATGGCAACGTCAATAGTTGCTACGAGTCGCTTCTGCAGCGTTTCTTCTGTCCCTTCCCTACTACCACTGATCTATATTAGGCTACGTTGCGCATTACGTTGTATTCTGTAACTGTGTGCGCGGAGGCAAACCGTGATGCAAAAATGAATAGGCTTACTGTATACAATCCAAATATCTCCGTTAGTTGCTACTTACGAAATTAAAGTTGTAAATTAGGCCTAAACGCAGACAATTATGCCTAAAACGTAAAATAAGCATAAAAGCTAACACATTTGTAACGGGCAATTCTGATGGTTACTGTCTTTAGTTTATATAATAGAGATAGCTGTTGTAGTGCATGATAGAGGTGTGTGCCTTAACATTGGAAGTGGACGAACTGTACAGAAGACGAATGCGACTAGATTCGTGATAAAAGTGCGTGAAGATCGTTGAGTTCAGCAGACTACTACTACTACTACTATTACTATATACTCGTTACTGATTAATTCCGCTATATAAAATAATTTATACGACAAATCCGAATGAAATTTGGTGTTCAAGACACTTTTTTTGTGTGCCATTCATTGTTGGGAAGGCATTAACTAAAAAGATTGCAATCATTTCCAATGTTATTTTCATGTATGTTAGGAAAACGCCACCTGTGATCAAAATAATTATCACTTTTTAATGGGTTTCAAAGGGTTTTGTGGAGAGTGTAACCGCTTCTTCCCTCTGTGCTAGCTTTAACGAGTAACAATGCAAACTGACTACGAAAATATTGGCAACGTGAACATTGTCGATACAATGGTCGCGCTACTTGTTATTGAAATGCAAATCTCTCCTCGTTAAAAAGATTCAATTTATGCTTGGTTGGTTGGTTGGTTGGTTGGGTGCTTGGGGTAGTTCGTCTTCTCCTCTGGAAGTAGAAGGCTACAAATGTGAGATGTTTGTCAAAAGAAAGCAAATTAACCCGTTCTTTGTGTAGGCGTATTTTTAAAGTCCGAGCTGGGTCCTAAATGACCGAAATTAACGAAAAATGACCATTTGCAACAATCAGCAACAATCACCCAACAATGCCTCAACAATACATGACGTCATGATTGTTGCTAAATTTTTTTCATGGACTCGAAGCCGTTCGGAACGTCCATCAACAATGGACTATGGCAACCGACGAACGTGGAACGAGTCAATAACTTGTTCTCAGTAATAATCAGTAAACACGCGCAGCTTTGCGTAACATATTATATTTTAAAATTGGAGTCCTTCATCTCATCGAGTCTATAGTATACGGACAAATCCAGGACTAGAGAATAATCGTTTAGCCGTAACACAAAGGTAGAAAAAGATTAAATGCTAAATACTAAATTACGTGTAGAAAGTATATTGACACCAGAAAAAGTTGCCAAGAATATTATTATGTGTGCATCTGTATCATTTCATCATCAGACGGTACCCTCCGTATTTGTGCTAAAACATAAAAAGCTTTTATTATTTGGCTACAAGTTAGTGTCTTGTGTAGGCCTAACTTACATTCGAACCGATGCGTTTTCACTTGGCGCTCTGCTGCTGTTTCGCCAAGTGAGGGATCATCAGAAAGTGATAAGACGCTTATGGAAAAATATGTACTGAGCAGGACGTAAAGAAAAATTCTTCCAATAAATGAAACAAGAAAACCCATGTAGAGTGTAGTACTAACACAAATTACAAGTGATGTGTGGTTCTGGGTTGTTACATGGATTCAGTCACGTTTCTGAGGAAATGTTTGCACTGATTGAGTGAGCGAAGCGAACGAAAATCAGCGTTTGTCATCAGAAACAGTAGTAGGCTAAATATTTATTCAGTAGTGCAAACGAACGACTTTCTACGATGGATAAAAGATCATTGGAACCGTGGCGTTTTCACTTGATTTCTGTAGCTGTTTTGCCAAGTGAAAGGTCATCAGAAAGTGAAGTGATAAGAAATCAACGGAAAAATCTTAACTGAGCAGGACGTAAAGAAAAAAAATTCTTAAAATAAGTGAAACAAGACAACCTATGTAAAGTGTAGTACTAACACAAATTAGAAGTGATCTGTGGTACGGTGTTTCGTTTTTGAGAAAATATGTGCGCTGATTGAGTGAGCGAAGCGAACGAAAATTAGCATTTGTCATCAGAAACAGCCTTTTTTCCTAAATACAGTTATTAAGTAGTAGGCTAAATATTTATTCAGTAGTGAAAATGAATCTGTTGAATCTTGAGAAAAGAAAGAGTAGGCGCAGTAACCGTTTGTATACGAATTGAATCCTTACGAGAAACGCGTACTTCTGATCATTTGCTTGGTCATTTGACTGTTTGTTTTTGATGTGGAATTATCCGTCTTTGCATAAGTATTGAAACAAGAAATCTCCTCGAGCGCAGCGAGACGCGGCGGAATGATCGAGCGAAGCGAGCGACTCCGCTAGTCACTCTATATAAATCTTCACAAATTATAAAAATAAAATAAAATCACTCTAGTTAGTGTGGTTTGGTAACGGTTTAGCGACAGAGTACTTGTGTGTTGGAGTGGCGAGTGTTGGGTGTTGTAGTTTTAATGCAAGTTGTATTACTTGTAAGCAAGAATTTGTAGAGTTGGGGAGGAGAATTTGTAACTCTAAAAAGTTCTTATTGAAACGTGTTATATTCATTCCTATTGTTCCGTCCGAGTTTTCAGAGGGCGCCACATATTTCATCTTGTAATTTTGCTCATTTTTCAGCCCAAATCTAAAGTAAACTAAATTACAACTAAGCTAAACTAAATAATAGTTAAATAGAAGCTAGTTTCGTTTAGTTTATAATTTAATTTTTGGCTGAAAACTGAATAGAAATTCCCACATAAAACTCATGGCGCCCTCTATAAACTTCGACGGAACTAATATGAATGAATCTAAGACGTTTCAGAAGGGGTCTCGGTCACAAATTTTCCTCTCTACCCTATAAATTCTTGGCAAAAGTTATAGGGCGTGCGTCTTTGGGGCAGAGCCCTGGCTTAAAATCAAATCAAATCATCGTCGTGAGGCAGATAACCAAGTTTGGGTTCGTGCTCCCCATAAAACAACAACAACAACAACAAATTAGCAAATGTTTAAATTTATATAATTGAAGTCCTCACTGCAGCAAAGCTGAAAACAATTAATATCTCCGTCCCTACTGAATATTTTTCTACCAAATAGAGGTCGTAGATAAGTGTGGTTCGGTAGCCTACATGCCATAAAAAAGGTGATGTCACCCCTACCAGTGAAAAATGCCGATTGAACTTCTAGCTGGGCAAGGCACTGGCAAATATAAAATGCCACTCTAAAAAAATTAAATAAGTTATATCTGAAGCAAAACCCACGAGGATGAAAGAGCCCGCCAAGTTTCAGCCAATACAATCAGAACAAAAATGGGTTACCACCAAGTTGTTGCATGGTGTACCAACCCTATCCGAAATGTGTTCCCCATAAAAAATTGTGATATCACCCCTGCCAATGAACAACCGCCAAGCTAATACCACCGACTATTACTTCAGATGTTAAATGAAAAACTTGGCCATTGCTGCGCATTGCAGCAATGGTCAGGTTTTTCGTTTAACCTTTGATCTAATAGTCGGTGGGATTATAGCTTCACACTTCACTTTATAGCCCCCAACACTTCACACAAGGACACATTCCAACACAGGGGAAGCCACCGCTTTGCCGGGCACGAAACAGTTTCCACTCAATCTCAATCGCAATTGGGTGGAATCCACCCCTCAAGAAAGAGACACTTGCCGCCGAGTCCGACAGAATAGAGAAATTAGGAAGACCAATATCCAAACCCAAATCCAGCACCACCGAAATTGCCACAAGTTCTCCTTTAAAAATATACAGCAGACCAGGTAGGTGGTAGCTGCACTCCAATTGCAGTGTTGGAATACAAATCCTAAACGCCCCAGTACACTGCTCAGCACAAAACGAAGCATCGCAGTACTCCTGGACAGCGTGGCCCCGCTCCAAGTCCACTAAAGTAGCCACAGCTACCTCATACCAAATCCAGGGGCAAGGTGATTGAGAGATGACCGGAGCCAGGAGATCATTCAACCTCCCTTCCAGGAGCAGGGTAGCACCCAGACCCGACGAGTCCTACAGTTCCTGCGCCCTGAGATCAGCGACATATACTCAGTGATCACCCGTGCCAATGTTTCAGAGGGGCTCCTGGTAATTGCTCGCAAACAAATACCAACCAAGAGCTCCCTGGCACGTACATCCGTAGGTTGCTCACCAGTTTCGACCGAAGGCACAAAAACCGGAGTCGACGGCAGACACCCAGAGACAACACGCAGGCATACATTTACAGCGACCTGGACACTCTGGGTCGCCTGTCTAGACACCGTCAATAGAGAAAGGTGGAATTCCGCACATGGCCTGATGTAGGTCCTGTGAAATGCCAAAATAACTGAGCGGCGCGCAATTCAAGCCTATAATGCTGACCAGCGACTCGTGAATCCGGGAGCGTACGGTAATCCTCTGTTTAACCACAACAACCTCTCCAATCAAAGTCAAAGGGTTTTAGCGAGCGTTAACTGCACTCGGTCATCTGCCCGACGAAGTCAGACAAGTGGGTAACAATCAGTAACAAACGAATTGTTGACGATAAACTCCGATCGAGGTTCAGCAAAGAGTAAAATGGTCCGCAAATAATGCGATAGAGCGCTCATATTCATTCAATTCACGGTCGCAATGAAAAAGAACTGGTGATCGGCAATTTGAAGGGTAATGTCGATTAATTGTAACTATCACTCACAAACGAATTATTACGACATGTATTGTTGACAGACAACTCTGAGCAATCAAACTCGGGGACCCAGCGGAACAATCGCCGGTGCGACAACAAAAACGGCAGTGTGGCTTGGTAGTCCAGCGTATGTTGTGCTGGGACCAACTAGTTTCGAATATTATTACAGAAACTTAAAGCAACAGCCCGCCTGCCTTATAACTTTCCGCTTGCCTTATAACAGCCAAGCGCTGATCGCCATTCGCGTATATACCTCGCCAAGGTCAATTGAGATCGTAGCTGCGTTTCTCGCAGCGAAGAACGTAGCTACTGTCTCAGTTGGCATTGCGCCTAATAGACGAACCAGTATGAACGCATTAATAGTGTCATCACAAACCGGAATGATTCTCGTATTTTAACATCACAATTTATAATTTTCTAGGCTAGTGTCTTATAATTTTGCTTAGACGATCTATTAGAATAATTAATTTTTTTTTACCGCGTTAGTCTTTTAGATTTTTGATCTCATGGTAATTTTTAGAAAATTAATACATGCACACACAGATATGAAACGTCATGGTTATTTAAGCACGCAAAGCATCATATAAGTGCAGACGCAGTTAAATAAAGTTACCAATATTCAACAGAAAATCTCCTAGACGCCACATTTTAAAAACGGACTTTTACCAAGAGATTGACTAACGGTAAGTAAATAGACCTGTGGGGCAGTACTTGATGTGGTGGATCGAGAAAAATGGCGGTGGGAGGAATGTCCCTTTAAGTTAATTTATTGCAGCCTTTGCTTTACGACAACGTCGCATTACCAAAAAAACAAAAAAACAATTAAAATCTGTCGCACGCAGGATTTTATAGACTAGAAAAAAAGAAATTTGAGATTTACTAATTTTGAGTACCATTTCTTTCCGCTAGATGCCGGTGTCAGTAAAGTGTGTGAGCTGATTTAACTTGTCTGCGCATAATTTAAATTTTTTTCCGTAAAAAAAAAACAATCATCTGATCACAAAAGGCAAAAAATACGAGGTCTGAAAAATGAACGATTTGTTCAAACTGTAGTTAAGGTAGGGGCCGTTCAAGTATTACGTCATCAAGAAATTGGCCATTATCAACCCACCTCTCCACCTCGTCATCGATCGTCATCAATTCCTCAACCCCCCCCCCCCCCCCAGTATTACGTCATTTCTAACCTTACCCTCACCTTAGAAGAGGTGTTTGCACATTTCCACCCTCTAAAATTTTGTTTTACTGTGCAGCGGGGCCTAGGTCATCAACTGGCGCTCTCACCCCCCCCCCCCACTCCCCGTCAGCAATCGTCAGCAATCGCCTCCCCCCCCCCTCTTTATGACGCAATGCTTGAACGGCCCCTTAGCACACTTTGCTAAAATCGGCATCTCGTGACAAGGAATTGTACTTAATTTGGTAAATTTCAAATTTTTCTTTTTATTTAAAAAAAAAACCGGATTTTAAAATTTAGAGAGTTGAAAAGACCTGTTATCGTAATAAACAATACGAGGAACAAAAACAAAACAACCGAATTTTCAGCGGTGTGATGTTCGCCATTAATCAGATTACTACTCGTCATCAGCATTTACAAATTCGCTTCTAAAAACCGCTAATATTTTGGTTTCCGGTCCGAGCCCCTCATTGTTGTTCACTTGAATCAGGCGAAAAACCGCAAACAGTTCAAGATCTGCATTTTAGTTCACATTCTGGTCAAAAGAGGGAGCCACGCACCAAGAGCCATATCGAAACTGAATCCAACAAAAACCAAACCCCTAGACCCAAACTTTTATAGCTGCACCATTCCGGTAAAACAAAAAGTTAATGAGTACGAAGAAATAGATGCACTTAGGCCATGTACGTTGGTTGATATAATCACGAAAAAAATGGTAAAAAAATAAAGGCAATTTTGAGATTGCAAAATTTGATTCAAGTTCCCGAGTAGTAGGCCGATTGGCCACAACTTTCTTTTTCGTAAATGGATTGTTTCAAAAATGGCGATCTTTCTGCGATATTTGTGGATTTAAAGGTAGGCGTCGACGAATGAAAGTCTCTGGAATCTAGCACCATCCAGCACTACCTCGTGCTATCTAGCACTTGCTTGCATCAAGCGAAGGCAAGCACAGCACCATTTCTTTTAAAGCAACAAACATGCACGTGCCTCCTTAATTACCGAGTGAAAATTCGGTATGCCCTCGTGCACCAGGGAGCAAGCTATAATGGTTAATGATATCACTGCCGATAGATGGTGCCACGGTAGTTTATAAACGTTTTCTGTTGGTGACAATATGCCTTTAAGTTCGTAACCCAATAAACTTGGGTTAGGGATTTCTCCCAAAGTACGATAATATACCAGACATCAGATATTATGACATCAAATTATTCAGATCTAGACACACGCTAGTGTGTCGCCGCCAAGTAGCAGTCGATCATCCCATTGTAGACATCCGATTGTTAAAAAAATTTATTGTTAATGATAAAAAGGCGGCATTGAGCGTCAATGAGCGTGAAGCTTGAAGGCTGTTTGGCTCAATAAAACAAATCAAATCAAATTAAATTGGCCTCACTAGCAGACATGTGTCTGTTAACTGTAAGCAACTAAAAGCATATTTTGGCATGTTGAAGATATATCTCAATGCGACAGAAATCTTTCAAATTGTGGTAAATGTAAAGGAAAGGTGCTAGGATAAAGAAAAACTGAAAGTTAAAGGCTGAGTGTCCACCGTTCATAGAGAGAAAGATGAGTCAATAACGTTGTTTTTATCTAGACACACGCTAGTGTGTTGCCGCCAAGTAACAGTAGCTCATCCCATTGTACACATTCGATTGTTAAAAAATTGATTGTTAATGATAAAAAGGCGGCCTCACTAGCAGACATGTGTCTGTTAACTGTAAGCAACTAAAAGCATATTTTGGCATGTTGAAGATAAATCCCAATGCGACAGAAATCCCAATGCAACAGAAATCCCAATGCGACAGAAATCTTTCAAATTATGGTAAATTTTAGGGGAAGGTTCAGAGATAAAGAAAACTGAAAGTTAAAGGCTGAGTGTCCACCATTCATAGAGAGAGAGAGATGATTCAGTAACGTTGTTTTTATGTTACTGACTAGTTGGTGACTAGTTGGTAACTATATAGCTAATAACGCTGGCCCCATTTGATGTCTGAATATGGCTAGCGCAAAATTAAGAAAGCCTACGTAGCTGAACTTTTGCACACGGATGCATGGTAATCTGAGCATGGTCCTTTTGTTGGTTTGGGGGTTGCAGGGGTCAGGACAAATACGTGGGAGGGTTTTGAAATTAGCCACCAGCGAATTTAAATTTCGTTTCTTTTCCAAGTTGCAACCAAAGATTTCAAACAACAATGGCTTGAACAATCAACACTGGTCCTTAGATTTATTGTAAAAGCCTGGACGAACTAAAAACTGAACTATAACGAAGGACAAAATAAGGAAATATTAACGTTGCCGTGGATTGCGTAAGAATAAAGGGATGCACGTTAGATGATGGTTACGCAACAATACAATCATCCACGAGCTAACGGTTTTTCTTGTTAATAACCCAAAAATAAAATGCTTCGCATTCTGCTGTTTTAGTAACAGCGACCTTCGGGGGTTTCTGCATGACTAAATGTCAACGAAATCTTGAAAAATTAAGGGGAAAGTGCGGGGATAAACAAAACAACTGAAGGGGATGTGCTGCTGGGGTGAGCGAAGGGAACGAAATCACCGATTGTTAGCCAGTGTGTGCAAAATGGGATTGAAGCAACTTAAGCATGTGAAGTATGGTCATACAATAAACTAAGCCGTGTCAATTTGGCTAATCTAACGGCTAATTGGCAATGGGAAATTTGAAAATTATAAATGCGAAAATTTATAGAAATAAAATTCCTCTAGAAAAAAGGTACAGATGAAGATAAGACGGTGTAACCTTATGTACGTTCACAGTCCTATGAAAGTTGTGATATCTACCCAAAACCAAAACTGGCAGAAAAACCCGCCAAGTTTCCAAAAACGATCGGCATTTGAAGGTAATGATATCATTCAACCAGGGAAAGGCCACCAAGGTCAATCCTATTACCATGTTAATTGCACCCAATAATACTTTGGACGTTAAACTTGAAGATTGCTACTGCGGTAGAAATCTACAAGTTTTCATTTAACTTTCGAACGTACTTTTATTCGGTGAGATTTAGATTAGGGGTTTGAATAATATCTCTGTAATGTGTGGTGCAGTGGCAACACGGACCACTGCACTGTGACTGAGTTTGGCGCTAATGACCAAGCTGTCGACGCGCCATTAAGCCTCAATCCCCCCCCCCTCTTTCCCTGGTTGAATGATATCACTACCTTCAAAGGCCGATCGTTTTTGGAAACGTGGCGGATTTTTTCTGCCAGTTTTGGTTTTGGGTGGATATTAAATAATCAGACATCAAATATTCAGAAATTATTATTGTATATAACTCAGCAAGGATAAAGAAACCCACCAAGATTTTCGCCACGGAAAGTACTGATATCAAAGCTAAAATGGCTGCCACCAAGTTTGTAGTCCGAATGGAGACAACACAAGCTTAACCGACAACCACCAAGTAATTAAGGTTGTAATCGAGATTGGGACGAGAAAATGGGTGTCTCTAATATCACTACTTTCTAAGGCTAAAATTTGGTGGGTCTCGTTACATTTTTGGGGTTTTGATACGATATCACGTTTATTGGTGGTTATCAAGACACACGCTAGTGTGTCACCCGCTAAGATAAAACGATAACATCCAGATAAAATGTATATATGAGCATGACGACCGCTAGACACGTTGTGTCACAGCAAAGGGAGTTTGGCTATTTTCAGGCATGTGAGGATAAATAACAATGCGACAGAAAAGGCTGAAACTTGTTTGATCGGGAGACTTTGGTCGCCTGACAACGTAAAAGTCACTCTTAGACCCATAGTTTAACGTTTTCTTGTTGAGAAAAAGACGTGAATAACGTTGATATTTACCTAATTATTACTACTACTAACGTTTTTTTTTTGTATCACGAAAATAAATTCTTCCATGCGGTAAATAAAGCTGGTTCTTAGCTCATTTTACAGGTATTGCTCTGGAGATGAGCCCTTTTCATATGGACCTTTCTAATTGGTCAAGTAGTTCAGGGGTTTGGGTGCTCCAAAGGTCCAAATTGATTGTTTAACATTGTTTTAAACATTGTTTTCTTACAACAATGCCAAACTGACAAAGAAATTCATGCGTTTGCAAGGAGATACTGCAATACTAATACTAATAAACATGCTAATCAAATGAAAAAAGGTCACTGATGTCCTAAAATCTAACGAAACCAAAAAAAAGAAGAAAAAGAAATGGACCAGAAAACTAGATGCATTTCAAAACGGATTTCATCAATTTGGACCAAAAATTACTGATATCTACCCCAAAACAAAACTTCTTAAGGATCCCCGCCAAGCTTTTCGGCCGTGTGAAGTCGTGATATCAAACGCCAAGCTCTTTCGCTAAGCTAATCCCACCGACTAATACTTCAAACCTTAAATGAAATAATTGAAAATTGCGCTGTAAGCAATTTTCATACATTTCATTTAACCTTCGAACTATTACTCGGTAGGATTAGCTTGGCGAAAGAGCTTGGCGTTTGATATCACGACTTCCCACGGCCGAAAAGCTTGGCGGGAATCCTTAAGTTTTGTTTTGGGGTAGAGTTTTTGCCGGATTATTATCGGATATGCGCATTTTACGAAAATGTAAAAATAACCGTCTGTGTTTACAACCACAAGCTAATAACAATTTTGTAATATGAGTCTCCATTGTTCTCGCCCATCAACGATAGGGGAAACAATTGTTGGCGGAGCAGAGCGAGCGAGGCGAGGGACGCTAGCGTAGCATACAGCCTATAACGGATACCAAATTGCAAAATGTTTGTTTGTTGATAGGTTGGTTGAACTTTTGTGGTCTGGTCGGATTGGAATGAAATTTGCTACATCGCTTCAAACCCCCAAAAATATTGTTGAGATCGAATTTGTCGTAAATCGAACAATTATTACAGAAGAAATTATAATTTTTTTTTCGAATTTATCAATCTAACACTCACCATTGTAAATTCGGAATCCTGAAAAGTACATACAAAAGTGCATACACTATGCCGGTGGTAGTCAAGTCAACTTTAAAAAACACGGCAAATTAACACATCATTGTTTCCTTATAGCTAACTAGAGGAAGCCCGTGCTATGCACGGGGCCGGTTATGAATTAAGATAACAGACCCACTCCCCCCCGGCCCTGAATGAATTTTTGGGCACACTGGCTGACAAACGGTGATTTTTGTTGGCCTTAGTCACTGAATCTGCGCATCCAGTGGCTGAAATCACAGGATGCACCGTTTAGATTGTGTGAGCGCTGAACCATCATCTTTGCATGAAACAATTTTTCTGTGGGAAGTCAATAAATAAGCTTTCGTAGAACAAAAGTTGAAACCTTTAGCACGGCTGCTTTGGCATTTTCCTTTTCTGGGAGAGGAAAAAAGTAAATCGCCGGTATTCGGCGGCCTAACAATGGCTCATTATTGTTTTGTTTTCAATCACAGAGCTTTGATTGTAAACGACTACTTTGCAAGATAGCAATGATCAGCCTCGTGCTCAGCAGTGATTGTTGTTGTCCACTTTGAAACAATTTAGCTCTTCTCTGAAAGCCTTCATCTGCGAATTAAATAAACCATTGCATCGTTTCCAGCTGTCAATTTCGAGGCCAACAGGCCAACAGGCCTCGAAATTAACACCGTAGATTAGTGTGATTTAAAACTATAAGCATTTAGGTGAAATATGGATTCTTTCATTTTACCCATCAACAATCAACGGTTTGGACGATAGTTTTCAATCCTTAGCACGTGCATCAGGAATTGTTAGGCACAGTAGCAAAGACATTACACGTGCGCGAAAACAATGAGAAGCGATTAAAGTGATTGTTGTCCTTCCGGTTTTCCTTTTAGTCTTCCTTTTAGCCGGCCTCCAGGATTATTATGTAGATGAACTTTTTTTGACGTAACTCAATGAAATAACATTTGACTGTCGCATTTAACCACTACAGGAAAACATGTTACCATAAAAAAAAAAGGATTCTGTTAACGACACACATTAGCTTCATTTGATAAAAGAATGCTTAGAGGAATTCCCTTTAGTATGGCGACGACAGTGTCCTTTCACTAGCGATGGGAATTCCAACTATGAAACCTGAAAACGGCGCAGCAGAGGATATATACAACATGTTTAAACCATGCTATGAAACAATATCATGCCTGGGTCTAATAGTTGAAAGATTCCGCTTTGCCACGTGGTAAAGTGAAGTCTCGACACCATGTTGCATGAATGAACAGGTCTACTCGCGAAACCCATTTTCGATTAGCTGCTAATTACGAAATTAAAACAGGTAACAATTGGGCCTAAATGCTGAAAACCAGGCCTATAGCTAACACACTTTAATCTACAAATTGTCATGGTTACTACTTTTAGATTATAATAGAGATCCCAGTTACATAATGAAGGTGTGCACCTTAACAGTTTCGTTGGTGGCAGTGTCAAGTTTTATACCAGCGGCAGCATTGTGAATCTGTTAAATCTTCTGATTATTGTTAAAAACTATCGTACTGATGATTTATTTGGCTTGTAGGTAAATACCTTATTAATATTTTCAATTCCAGGGAAAACACTTTGCGCAGACAATGTAAGAATTATTGGTGGCAACAGTCCAAAGACGGGCGGCTAATGTGCCGTTTTATTAGTCGGCGACGATGGCCCACATGTGCAAAGAGGCTGCTAGTAACTAAACACAAACTAAATGCTGGAGCAAACGAACGTCTATTGAAATAAACATGATGCGTAGCTTAGGCCTACTTAAAAAAAAAGCTAAAATACGAAAAAAGGTCAGCACAGAGCAGCAGCACGTCACACCAAAAAAGCCCAAACTTAGCCGTATGAGTATTGCACCCAGATTTTTAAGGAGATTAACAAATATGGTAAAATCATTGAAATAAACACTAAATATAATTTTGAAATAATTTTCGCTTTGCCTACAATAGGCCCAAAGCCTGTTTCCTATAGTTACGGTCACATATGGCGTCTTCCCAACGAACACAAAATTGCTTCTGACAGAATTTGCTGTTATCGTCTCCACAAACGTGAGACTACAAAAGGCATATGTTGGAGTCAAGTGTGAACCGACTACCAAATTTGGACCGGAACAATGGCACATTTTTTTTATTTGAATGGATTTAGATTAACAATAAAAAAAAAACTAGTAACACGAAACTAGTCTGAAATCAACGATGTTTAGGGATCTTTTTCTGATCGAGATCGTTTGCCTTCAGCACTAAAACAAGGCTCTCAGTTCTCGATGTGCAGAATTTCTCAAGCTTCCCATCACATTAGTATTTAGGATCAACGACAGCAAACACCGGTTTAATGTTTCGAGATAAAGAAGCAGTGACTAACCTTTGCCCAAACACTGATGTGTAATGAAAGGATTTGCGCACTTGACGCCAAAATCAGGAAGCCAATAAATGAACTTGATGACCCTGTCGACACAGTGCAGGACATTGCAATTTAAACGCGAGCATTCGTGCAGCTCATTCCTCTGTTTCGAATAATATTAATAATTTTTTCAGTATATAAAAATATACACACATCATGTGCGTGCACGAAGCTCAATGAGCTAGTATATGCACTGAACATTTCGGTGACATAATTTCACTACAATTGAATACATGTTTGTTTTTTACATTATATTTTCCTGATTTCCACACGCACACACAAACACACGTACACGCACATAATACTAAATCAATTTAAGATAAGGAAAATACAATTTAAGTTTGATCAAGTAGACACTAATAATGATTCAGCATAATCCAATTCTTAATTTTTTGTTTAATATTGGATCTGGTTAGGGTCTATCTGATATCCAGCGGTATTTCATTTAAAATGATTGGAATATTGTATTCTAGTCTTCTTGTACCGTATGAATTTCTCCAAGATGGTATTTTGAGCCATGCCGCATGATTTCTTACAGGTCTTGAAATTTTAGTCTGATATGTTAAATCAAAAACATTATTCATTATTACTGTCAATTAAAAAAAGTAATGAGAAGTTCATTAGGTTATATTTCTTCAGAATATCAGTAGCGTAGATCTAAATAAGGTTTAGTTGCTATATTTAGTACTTTTTGTAGATTTCGATGTAGTTATCCGTAGTTGACCCAAAAATTTTACATGCGTATATGACATGTGAGAGAATCCAAGATGCGTAAAGCATTAGTTTTTACTATAGTAATTATACATAATAATTTATTCAGCATTTTTGTACAAAAATCAAGGCACAAAGCGTAAAGCTTGTGAGGTCACTGAATATATGACACAATCTTAGTTTAAAGCATGATTTCCTCAATGGTATATTTGATACATTGACAAGAACTTTAATATGTTGACAAGAACTGTGCACACCTTTTTTGGTTAATTATTTAACAACCAATTCTTTACCAGTTTTTTTTATGTTACTCACATTCAGATTAGCTGAAAGATCTCTTGGTAAATCATTCAAGGTATGTGGAATAA
Organism: Lithobius niger; assembly: GCA_023313725.1. Classification (NCBI taxonomy): domain Eukaryota; kingdom Metazoa; phylum Arthropoda; class Chilopoda; order Lithobiomorpha; family Lithobiidae; genus Lithobius; species Lithobius niger. Next base: position 17,922 of record JAHWFP010237405.1, read on the forward strand.
CGAATGATTCCGAAAGAGTTTATCTACGATGGCGTTTTAACCAAACCTTATTACTTCGGATTGGGCACTCAATTTTAGTTTGAAAGGTATCAAAGAAGAATCTACTAATATTTAGACACACGCTAGTGTGTCGCGCCAAGTTAGGCAACAAACATCACAACAAACATCACATCAATTCAATTGTCGAGGTTGTAAACCATTGTAGCGCGACGCCATTGAAGCATAGTTGGGCACATTTCAGGTACTTGGGGAAAACTAATAATGCGGTACAAAAGCTTAAATTGTGTTGAAATCGAGAGCAATGACCCACCTGACAAAAATTAACTCGTGTAGGAATGCCAGCTAAGCTGCTTTCAATGCAAAATCTGACCCTCAATAACGTTGAAAATGTGTTACTACTAGCTAGCTAGCTACCTAGCTAACTAGCTAGCTAGCTGGTCCGCTCATTCCCATGTTAAATCCCATAGGGTGATTATTCATCGATACCGAGATAACGGGAAGGCTTCCAGCTATGAAATTGGACGAATGGGTGCAGTACAATACGAACTGCGTACCGTTTATGGTTTGGAGCCTGGGGGCGTAACGACGGGGATGGCGTGGGATGCCCGTAAGTACGAAAATATTGTTATAACCATTGTTAGTATTGTCGGCATCGTCTCTCATTGGACGGCCAAAATTCGGACAATGAGAACGTGTATACTGACGTGCGTGCCTGGACACACACTAGTGTATCACGATAAATCTAAACAACGTTCCAAAGAAATTTTATTCACGTCCAATTCACGAAAAATAAATAAAGCCAAAAACTGGTAAAGAGGCCACCAAGTTGAGAGTGGTTCGCCCCTTCAAATGAGTGATATCAACACACCAAATGTAACTAAATAATACAAATTACAACAAAATTAAAACCGCACCAAAAACCTATAAAGAGGCGACCAAGTTGAGAATAGTTGAGAATAGTTGAGAATACTACCTATAGGCAAAAGGTAGTAGCAAATTGTTGAAAACCAAATTCTTGTTGACGTGGCACTTCATTGCTCATCTGCACGGTAGTGGAGTTGGGTTTAATACACAATTTATAAAAAAAGGAGTGATATCATATCAAAAACCAAAACTGGTGAAAGGGGCCGCCAAGTTCCGAATGGAACTTGATATCAATACACCAAAAAATTCGCCAACTTAATCGCACCGAATAATACTTTGGACGTTAAATGAAAACTTGAAGATTGCTACGGGACGTTTTAAGAGACGTTTCAAGCAATGCTTAGACATGAATGACCGGGAAAGTTTAGGGCTGCGAGCAGTGACTGCAGCCTCTGGAAGGCAGGTCTAGGCAGTGACAACCCTCAAGGAAAAGAGGTGCTTTCTACAGTGATGGTGCGAAAGTTGTACAGCCAATTTAAAGGGGGCCATCACGTGTGTTGACACATAGTGCAAAACCAAATAACGTATCAATTTCCATGAAGCCCCTGACAATTTTAAAGGTGAAATAAAGATCCGCGCAAAGTCTTCGTAGATCCAACGACTCAACGTTTGGTTTCTCGCACACATTCACTGTTGACCACCTGTACAAACGTTAAATGACTGTCATGCGTAAAAATGATTTAGGTAGTTGAGTAATTCCAGTTAAGAACACTGCATAAATTAGGCCTTCATGAAAACGACTGCTCACGCCTTGACAGCCTTTTCTGCAACACAATAATTCAGACACGCTACTGTGTCGCCACCAAATCACCAAATAAAACAGACATGAACCATCGATTGTTAAGATCTATTGTCGATATCCCAATTGTTAAAAGACATCCTGAAATCCCCTCAAGTGCGGTATGGTCTCTAGATAAATTGTTATGTGTCCTACCGCTTATTCGCACCCGTGAAATAGGCTGCGTGAGGTCCTTGGGTTCTGCAATGCTTCAAAGAGGTGTTAGGGAGAGCTGATACTACGGTAGTAGCTACATGAACGGGAATGTCCATGATAGTATTACTTTTGAATACTGCCATACATTTTTTTAATGACTTGGTGTTTATTTTTACCTGGAGATGGGAGGTTGACTCCCGAAACGTAATGTGGTTTTAATTGTGCACGATACTGGCTGTCACTGAATCTTGTCTGATAGTATTACCGCAGGTTCCATCTCTCGTTCATGGTCGCCACCCCATGCAGTCAAAATTAAAACGACTGATCGTAACTACTTTCTCGGATAATCCACGTTAAAAACCCGCTGATGTGTATAGGTTTTAACCTAGTAGACAGCTGCGAAAAAATACCACTCCGGTAACGATTAATCCAGGCATGTGGCACCTGCACTTTTTTTTTTTTTTTTTTTATTATTATTAAATAAAGAAACTGCAACTTGCAACTGCAACTGCAACTGCAACTGCAACTTGCAACTACGTTTCACGAGCGTGAAGCGGCGAAGCAGATAGCTATTGCAAGCCAAGGCCGACTGAGGCAGAAATCGCGTGTTTTGCCTCCCGACTCAAGGACAGTTCACGTGCGTGCGGAAAACTGATGCCTTTTAGTACTGCTGTGGTAAAATAATATTCTGGCGACGTTGAATCAACTGGCCTGTATCTGAAAAACGAAATCTACAGCTTCTATCCCAGATGACCTTGCGACGAGAGATGGAATATGAAGCTACGTCCTATGGACGTGTTTATATATTTATTCTCTCCTGGCAGTAGTACTTGTTGTGCTTTGGTTTATAACACAAACAAAACCCAACTTGGGTAAAAGGACTGACCAAGTTTCAGCCAATACAAGTTACGATATCAGAATAAAAATGGCCGCCACCAAGTTTTCTGTACTTTGTACCTAACCTAACCCACGTACTGACCGAAAAGTCTTTCCCTTAGAAAAAAGTGATACCACCACCGCCAACGAACAACCGCCAAGGTAATCCTACCGACTGTTAGATCAAACGGTAAGTGAAAAAACTGACCATTGCTTCTATCGGTATTACTGGTCGGTATCGGTATTATCGGTATTACTGGTCGGTATCGGTATTATCGGTATTACAAGTTTTTCATCTAACGTCTGAAGTAATAGGCGGTTGGATTAGCTTGGTGGTTGTTCGTTGGCGGGGGGATATCACTACTTTGTGAGGAGAACACTTTTCGGTCAGTACATGGATTAGTCTTGGTTTACCATGTAGAAAACTTGGCGGCAGCCATTTTTATTCTGATAGCACTACTTGTATTGGCTGAAACTTGACGGGTTCTTTCACCCAAGATGGGTTTTGTTTGTGATATCACTTCTTTTATAGTTTTTTTCCATTTTTATGGCATACCGAAAGTTAGCCATGTATTTATATGAATTTTTTATGATGGCAACAAAGCTTTTTTTTTTCCTTTTTTTTTTTAATATTGAACTTGTGCCCCTGTTTTCGCTTGTTTTCTCCTTCTGTAACCATGCTACATACTATCCAATGGCACTTTTCAAGTATGAAGAAAATCTAAAGTTTGCCAACAATTTCTGTGCATTTTTTATAAACGCAGTAGGTTACAATTAAATACTACCATATGCGTTAGTTGCATATGAACAGTATTCTTGTCATTCTGACGTAAGAAGCTCCGTTGTTAATGAAGGAACAGTGTTATCTATATATAACTGTCTGCAGGCAGCGTCCTTACGTCATGATTTGATGCATTGCCTACACCGGAAGTAGCTTTTCCTTTTTCTGGCTTTGTTGTTGTTTATACTTCAGGGAGCCGACCCAAACCGGGTTATCTGCCCCAATGTAGGCGACGAAAGGGACAATGTTGTTGTTGTTGTTGTTTTTAATAAGCCTAGACGGTCGGATACACCATGTCCTCACTCTTCACTATTTAACCTAACTTAACAACTAACACAAGTATCACATTCTATACACCAGATGTGACAAACGCACCAATATACAGACAATGCAGCTGCCTTTAACAATGTTACTAACAATGGCTGACGAATTTTTTTGGACACGGGTGGGGTCGCGCCAAGTTAGGCAACGAACATCACATCAATTCAATTGTCAAGGTTGTAAACCATTGTAGCGCGACGCCATAGCGTCAGTGTCTAATTATCCTGAAGCACAGTTTGGCACATTTCAGGTAATTGGGGAAACGTAATAATGCGGCACAAAAGCTTAAATCCGTCAAATCGTGCTTTTGAAAGATTTGGCCCAGCATAAGGCAATGTTTTCGTTGAGGTGCTCCCTGTTTTCGTCCGTGTTGGTGGTTTTGCCTGCTAAGCGAGCCGATTGTGTGTGCCAATTGTGCCCATAAAGTTTCAGTGGCCGTTTCAAGACCAGGTTCGTCTTCCGGGAATGAGTATTCGCTGTGTGCCGTGGTTTTGAGCTCATAAACTGTGCGTGTTTTGCTTTTGACCGGGCGCCGCTATCTTGACTGACCTGTGGTGCTAGATCGATCCTGGGCGAAGATATGCTTGTTTCTTCGGTTTTTTTTCTCCTCCAGTTTTTCCGTGAGGATCAAGGGGTTGTGTGTAATCACTGACTGGCGTGTTGGGTCTTTTTTACCCTTTTTTTTCCCAATTTTTCTACAGACTTTTTAAAAGTGTTTGCATCACTTGTAGAAGTGGGTTCAAGGGAGGAGTATAGGAGATATTTTAAAATGTTGTTACTGAACTGCTCTTCATTGAACCATGAACGGAATTCCCGGTCCTACGGAGGATGTATTAAAGAAACATCACGCTGGAAAAATTACAAATACACAGGGTAATAACCGCAGAGATACACAATACTTTCATTCCTTCCAAACCCCTACTCATTCACTTGTGAGAGTAACGAGTTCGTTGTCGTCCACGAAACCCTCCCCATGTTTTTCCCGTGACCAAACGCCGAACACATCGTTTCACGATCTTTCAACACGGATTTTAGACAAACTAGAAAACTTTCGGGTTGGAAAAAGGGGTTGGAAAAAGGCTGAATTAAATGTAAAAGTTGATACGGTAGCATCGGATATCATATGGCCTCGCTCGAATCGAGGTTTTCTTCGTTTAAGTTAGGCATTGAAAACTGGACGAAAGATTTTTTTTGAAAAACAAAAAAATATTGGATGACTACATCGAAAACATGGCTGGACAGTTTGGCGATAGATTGGAGAGAATTTCGGGCGAGAATAAGCAGGGAGGCTTTGATACAACATCAAATTCTTTAAACAACGAGCAGCTGGTGGAACTGTAACTCTAACGGTAAAATTAAACCTTACGAGCGATCGTAGGCTATCGATTTTGGTTGCACACTAGGACAGTGACGATGCTCATACTGCGGAGAATATAAACCATGTAACTGAACACCAATGAACCCAATTATGGAAAAAAAATATCACCTTTGGTCGAGGAGGTCGACGACGAAGCCACAAACCCCTCTCCCCCGCATTGCAGTGATACTCAACAAGATAAACCTACTGGAAAGCAACCACCAATTGCACATCACTATATACGTAAAACCAGTGGAGTGCAACCCGGGGTAACCCAGCCTGTGACATTAAACGAAAATGACACACTACCAAATGGACCACAATATCCTCATCCAAATGTGTCTTTACTTTGCAAAGTTAGGAATCAGGTGCGTAATGATAAGCGGCTATGGAGAGGCAGAAATCATGACAGGCAGAAAACCTCAGCCTATTAAGTTGGATAGACTTATTAACTGGAAAAACCACAGTATCATCATCGGAGATTCTCACACACGTGCCGTGCGAGGCAGTCGTCACGAAAAGTCATTAACTTGGTGCATACCGGGAATCGCGGAGGGAAAGTTGAAATCGTTTGTTCCAAAGCTGCACGATCGGTCCGAAACAGATTGTACAGTTGTAATCAGTGCTGGGTCTAACCATATTGGGGTCGATTCACCAAACGACATTGTAAAGAAGCTTTCTGATATTGTGTTCGAAGTAAAGAAGACAAGACGATCAGCCTCGATTTGCTTTAAAGCCCTGCCGCCACGTCTGGGAAGAAAGTCAGGATGGGAAGATAAGCAAGTAGCAAAAACAAACGAGCTACTGAAACTGTTTTGCATAAAAAAAATGGCAACAATTTTGCATCAATTGATGCCGCAGTGTGGTCTGACTGCAGTCTAATGTCAAGAGATGGGCTTCATTTGACACAAAGAGGGAAACACGTTCTGAACCTTGAACTACAATGTGTAAATGGCAATGTGGAAAACTAATACCATTAACTGGGAGATTTTCCCCACTCACAGTTGTAAACCAAATAACCATTAATAGCTCTAACTATAGTCCAGGGCAAAACTTAAATCGTATCCTTATCAATGCTCGTAACCTGATAAAAAATATTGGGAGTTCTCGGGTGCTCTTAACAAAAGGCATGTATGATGCATGTATGAACAACAACATGCTTTTTGTTGTGGAGACTCTGCTAAAGCAGAGTTTTTTCTGATAATCAAGTTTTGGGAGATTCCTCTTATCGCGTGCTTAAATCAGATAGGTATTCACGCGGGGAAGGGATCGCGGGTGTTCATAAGGAGGACTTGGATGTTTTGTGTGCCGGGGTGTCAGCCAACGTCGAAGCATTCTCAATCTTACTACCTAACTCAAACTCAACTTTATTCTGGGTTACATTCCCGACAGTTGAAATGACGACCTTGTAAATACTATCTCATCCTTTATGATGGACAGTATTATAATACATCATCTTAAGTGATTTTAACTGCTCCACGACTGATTGGGAAAGCTTTACTGCTGGAGACAGACACCACTAACTTTTTTTTGGACCGTATAAAGCCATTGGGCAGGGCCGTAGCCAGCACCCCCGCAGCCCCCGCACATGCGGGGGTTTTCTTCAGGCGAGGAGCGCGAAGAAGTTTTGATAACAAACACGAAGTTAGTTCCAAAGAACTGCGTAACGTAAAGGTTTCAAATGAAAGATCATGCTCTCCTAATCCTGTAAAAAATCGTAAAATCTCAAACAAAGAAAAATCTTAAGTTCAGAAGTTGGTGAAAATCATGGTTAAAAATTGAGAGTTGCCATGAGAGCGAGAGCATGGTTACGCGGCCTGAGGAGATAGTCATTTTGTTGGTAAGAGAAACAAAAATAGCCCGTTTCTGAATAAAGCTTGGAATAACTTAAATCATACATGTTTATAATTTCAACAAAATTTCACGCCAGACATGAAAATGACTAATTTATTTTTTTTAAGTCTGCTTCAGGAGCAGATATTGTTAAAACACGGGAACGGTAACCCACAAACAAAAACTGCAGAATGTTAATAACAAAAATGTTGATTTACTGCGTTAAAACGACTTGTTTATTAATTTCTTTTTAAGCACAGTAATCAGAAAAAAAACATTAGTTTTTTTAACGGTATTAAAAAAAAACGCCATCCTTGACATCATAGTTCAGACACACACAGACCTAAACTAATTCCTAAGTCCAGGTTGAATTATGCACAACGAAAAAAATTTTCAAAAAACTCTTATTCGCAACCAGGAAATAAAATATTCATTGGGGAATAGATTTTTTTGTTTGTGGGGGAGGGCGGGGAGACAGGCTCTTAATTTTAATTCTGGTGCGGGGGTATAAAAATATTCCTGGCTACGACCCTGCCATTGTGCATGACCCAGTTGGTGACAACTCGAACTCGAGGAGAAAATATACTAGACTGTGTCCTTTCTCTATCAAATCGTCGTATTTTTGATGTCCGAGTTCTAGACCACTTAGGTACTAGTGACCACTGCATGGTGGCATTCAGGGTCCAGTGCTGTAATCCAGCCTCAAAGCAGCCTCGCGTTCCGCACCTACCTCTTCACATAGTTCTAAAAACTTTGTACCAAGATCTGTCACCAAGCTGTGTTTAAAGAAACTAAACCGGTGGCGAAGCTATAAGTCAAACCCGACAAAGGAAGCTTTGGACCGATACAATGCTTGCCGAAAAGCCTATGCTAATGCAGCAAATAAATGGAGGTAGAGTAAAGAGGAAGAAACTCCCGACAGTCAACTTGACTTCATTAATTACTTTGAGGAATTCAGTGCCTTCCACACAAATTACCATACTGTCGTCCTCTTCGACTTTACCCTTCCAAAAGTTAACTGGGAGCTAAACACTAGCAGTCACCCTCATGATCACCCTTCTCACGCTTTCCTTTCTGTTATGCACGATAATCATCTTTATCAAATGGTTACTTTTCCTACTAGGTTCCGCCGTCGTCAAAATCCCAGCCTCCTGGATCTTGTTCTTGTGTGGTGCAGTGGCAACCCGGACCACTGCACTGTGACTGAGGTTGGCGCTAATGACCAAGCAGTCGACGCGCCATTAAGCCTTATCTCCCCCCCCCCCTTCACTCTCTTAACTCCTTGCCTGGCATTGGAAAAAGCGACCACGTCATTATTACTGTCTCCATCAGTTTTCCTGCAAAACTTAAACTTAACTCTAATCTTAAATACAATTTCCAACATGCTGACTTGACGTTAATCAACAGTATTGTCAATTCTATTGACTGGCACAATGAATTCATTAATCTCGGTTGTAACGATGCTCTTGATATTTTGCAGTGCTTCCTTTTAGCAATTTGCCAAAACCTCATTCCACAGAATCTCCCCAAATCACTGCCGGTTAAGAAGGCTGCTCGGATGACCAAACTCATTTAAAAAAATGATCAACAGTAAACGGCACATGTAGGACAAATACAAAACTGATCCCTCTGACATTAATCTTCATAACTTTAAAACTGCACGAAATACCTTAACAACCACAATTCGTCAGCAAAAATCTGATTTTGAACGAGACCTGATTGCTGGCTCTCGATCCTCACCTAAACGTTTCTATGCTTACCTTAACTCGAAAAGGAAAACTCAAACACTCACTAGCCTCAAGACCATTAATGGCGTTATAACTGACGATGGATTAATTGCTGAAGAAGACATTTTTTTTTCGTAATGTTTACACTACTCCCTCCAATAAAACGCATTCCCAAAAAAACTTCTATGACCAGAATTTCCAACTTTTTTTCTCTGTCAGTAATGTCTACGAGCAGCTAAATGAGCTTGATGCTAACTCCAGTCCTGGCTCTGATGGTATTCATCCAGCTCTACTAAAAAACTGTGCTACTTCACTGTCCCTGCCCTTATATCTAATTTTTTGCACTTCCCTTCGCACTGGTGTTTTTCCCACTTCTTGGAAAGACGCTAATATTATTCCATTGCACAAAGGTGGCTGCGCCACATCTGTGGAGAATTATCGTCCCATTTGTCTACTTTCTTCTATTTCAAAGGTCTTTGAAAAAAATTGTTGCTAGTTTTCTGACGAAAAACTTAAACGACAAAAAAATGTTTCACAATTCCCAGCATGGATTTGTCAAAAGCAAATCTTGTTTGCTAACCTTCTCACTGCTCTTGATCATTTTTCTGCTGCTGTTGACCGCCGCCTTCCCTGTGACGTTATCTACCTTGATTTCAAAAAAGCTTTCGACACCGTTGACCACTCCATTCGTGTTAACAAGCTTCGCAAAGTTGACCTTCCTCCATTCCTCCTCTTCTGGCGTGAAAACTTTGTGCAACCGTCGCTTCAAAGTCTCGGTTCGTGGATCCTCTTCCGGTTGGTCCCCTCTACTTCAGGAGTTCCTCAGGGCTCCGTTCTTGGTCCTACTCTATTCAACTTCTTTATTAACGATCTTCCACCACGCCTTTGCCACAGTCTCTGTCTCCTTTTCGCAGACGATCTTAAAATTTACCGCACTGTCCAGTCTATTACGGATCACCTTGAACTGCAAGCAGACCTTAACTCTGTTACACAGTGGGCCCAAGAAAACCGCATGTCTTTCAATATTTCTAAAACTGTCGTACCTCATATCGGATTCAATAACAAGCAATTCCCTTATATCTTAAATGGTCTACCTATTTTCTCTTGGTGTTGTGGTTGACAACATACTTAAATTTCACTCACAATCTGCCTCTGCCACTAAAAAGGCCATTTCAACTGCCAACTATGTTTTTAAAACCTTCACTTACCTAACTAACTCACTTTTTGCAACGCTCTACAAGATATTTGTTCAGCCTCACCTGGATTACTGCGTCCAGGCCTGGAGACCTCATTGTGCAAAATCAATTGGTATTCTTGAAAGGACTCAAAGGAAAATCACCAAGTGGTGCCCTGGCCTTCGTTTCACTCCCTACGAGTTCCGCCTAAGTGCTCTCAACCTGTCAAGCCTTGTCGAACGCTTCGATAGGGGTGACGCCATCGAAACGTTCAAGATCCTCAACAACCATTACGACATTTCTTCTACCACTTTCTTTTTGCTGCGACGCGATGCTCGAACTCGTGGACACAACCTTAAACTTTTCCAGCAAAACATCCGTACTGAGGCCAGGAAACATTTCTTCACCAATCGAACTATCCGCCATGGAATCATCTATACTTTGTTCTACATTATTTTTTTCAGAAAACTGACTGTATGACGCCACGTTTTCTTCCACTACGAGTGCAAAAAATTCGTAAACGTCCCATTGGTAAACTCCAACAGTAACTATGTTGCGTCTACAAGTGTGATATCCACATGTTCTGCACTCTTAGTGCAAGGAAACGAGTCGTCATCCTGTCAGTTTTCTGAAAACATAATATGGAACAAACTATACCTCAAGAGGACGTTTCTTCCACCTCCACCAATCAGTTTAAAGCATGCTACGGTGCACTGTTTCCCATTTGTTGATGTTATTGTTTTTCTTGGGCATTATGAGCCATGTTCTTGCCGTCGTTTGTATAATAATAATAATAATCAAGGAGGGAAACTTATCTGCCCTTTTTAGACTTTACCGTCAAACGACGGGTTCAAAACGATTGATTCCCCCATTTAAAGTGTATGAAAGTTATTTGCCACTGACGATATGCAAAAAGCCGAAATTCCTAACAATGTTTTTGTTTCAAATACGGTCCATGATAACGATAAATTTGTTCAAGGTAATTTGAACAACACCGGAAGCAACCAGTAACCTTGTTGTTTTCTCTGTCGAAAAAACATTGGCGTCTCTTAGTCTCTTAAAACCAAGCCATGCAGTTGGGCCGGATGACTTCTCAGCCTTTTTTTTTACAAACAAATTAGCAAACAAATAGTGATATCATTAACACTTATTTTCCACCTCTCTTTTAACTTCCTTCAGTGTGGCAGTCGGCAAATGTAACTCCAGTATTTAAAAGAAGGTGACCGTGCAGATCCGACAAATTACAGACCAATCGCTTTAACTGTAGTTGCGTGTAAATTAATGGAAACTTCTATAAAAGTTGTCATGCTGGCCTATCTTCAGGAAAATAATATTATACTGGATGATCAGTTTGGATTTTTACCGGGAAGATCCACTATACCAAGTTTTATCGTTCTTAGACATCTTGACATCAGGGCTTATTGCCATCGGTGTACCTAACGACGTAATTTATTTGGATTTTTAAAAAGCTTTCGAGACGGTAGCAGAGTCGAAATTACTTTATAAATTAGAGTGCCTGGGTTTTGGCGGATGAAAAGTTTTAAATTGGCTTAAATCATTTCTTAAGGATAGGACACAGAGAGTTGTGATAAAAGAAACCATCTCTTCACCTTCAAGCATCCAGAGTGGCGTCCCGCAGGGTTCTGTGCTTGGACCACTACTTTTTGTAATTTTTGTAAACGACCTGCAATGCGGTGATCAATCTACCTACCAATTTAAATTCGCTGATGACTTGAAGATAGGGGCACCTATCACTGACTTTTCCTCCGCATCACCAGCTATCTCATGTGATTTAAATTATATCCACGACTAGTTGTGCCCGTGCGCATGCGGCGCCCCCCCCCCCCCACGCCTTCCTTCAGGTGTTTGGTCTTTGGTTTTAAATTTATCGAACCGAAGACCGAACATGTGAATGGCTCCCACATATGCTCTCTCCCCCACAATTAATTTAACCCCTAATCCCCACACTCCTGCCCCCTCCCGGATTCGCACACATGTCCCCCCATACACGCTTGCCCGCTTCCTCCTCCCCGAAAACGTCGCCCCGTGTCATACTCCCTTTTGTGTAGCCCGGAAAAGTCGCTGACGTGTGTTTGAGTGAAGGCTAAAAAAAACCCTATCACTGAGAAATCCAGCATTCAGTAAGCAAGTAATCCCATGTTTAAGTTAATCCTTTGAAACAATTCACTTCGGTAGCGCGTATTGCCCTCCACACACACACTTGCCCTGGCACCCTCTCCCGCACCCCCCGAAAACGCCGCCCCATGACATTTCCCCTTTGGTGCAGTCCCAGAAAAGTCGCTGGCGTGTGTTTGACTGAAGGCTAAAAAAAACCTTATCACTGAGAAATCCAGCATCCTTTGAAACAATTCACCTCGGTACCGTGCATTGCGACATTGTTGCTAGCAACGATTGTTGCCGCCCACTTATAAACAATTATAATATGGAAGATGGCGGCAGATATCGGACTGGACGAGGTGGACTTGAACTTATACGGGGTGAGTGTGAAAATGAAGGATTTGTGGATTTAGGGTTAGATGATGTCACTAGAGACAGACACAGCAACAATGTAAACAGCGACAATGTGGACGGCAACAATGCGAACAGTGTTGGCGACGATGGATTGGGAGAAGCTCAAGATGCTTGTAGGAGAGGGATTGTTAGGGACGGTATTTACCATAGGAAATCCGATGGAAAAGAAGATAGGC
>JAHWFP010237405.1:30567-48539 GCA_023313725.1 Lithobius niger
GGGGGGGGACTTCAATGCTCATCACTGGCTCTGGGGTGGCAGTCGTTGTAATGGTTGGGGGCGTTCGGTTGCTGATTCTTTGGATGGCTTGGGTTTATCTGTGTTACAAAATGGTACACCTACGTTTGTTAGGAGGTACGGGAGCCAGATCCAGGAGTCAGTCCTGGACATGTTCCTGTGCTCGAATGAGCTGGCTGCCCAGTTTTCGTTCGAGGTTTCATCAGATTTGCGGGGTAGCGACCACTTTCCTGTGGCCTTGACCTGGAAGGGTGGGGGTCGCGGCCGTCTTGGTGGGGTAGTGCCGCAGGTCTCTCCAGTTGTCGACTCCGGCGATTTTGCATCTTGGCTTAAGAAGTGGGTTGGCAGGGTGCGTAGTGCCGGATGCAGTCTGCGTGCCAAGACTGGTAGACGGGGCCGTGAGGTAGTCTGGTGGACTCCGGTCTGTGTGACTGCTGTGCGTGATCGCCGGCGTGCCTGGCAGCGGTTTCGCCGTTGTCGGTCTGACCAACGGTGGTTCGAGTTTGTTGGGATCGCCCAGGAAACTCGGTTTCTCCTTCGCAGGGAGAGGGCGACATTTGGTGCAAGGCTTTGCGATCAGGTTTCGCGGGGTCTTTCTCTGTCACGTGTTTGGGCCTTGGTCCGCCCCCGAGATATAAGCTCTACGGTTGCTTGGGTATTTGGCCAATCCAATGAAGTTCTCAGGGGGCCAGGAATGGCAGAGGCATTTAACGCCAATTTTGCGGAAGTCTACAGTGCCCCGAGGGGTCCCCCACCCCCTGTCCACCCCACGAACGTTGGGCACGGGTCGGGTGAGTCTGATCATCCACTGGTCATGCAAGAACTTTCTGCTGCACTGGCCTCTTGTCGTCCTGGGAGTGCTGTGGGAATTGACGGAGTCTCCTATGACGACCTCCGTGGCCTTACCCAGGATGGCCAGGAGGCGTTGTTGGGGTTCTTCCAGTCTCGGTATGACGGGACCCCGGTGCCAGACTCCTGGCTTTTCTCAATCCTCACTCCAGTTCTCGGCAGGGGCAAAACCCGCTCCTCTGTGTCGAGTTACCGGCCAATTGCGCTCCTTTCGTGCGCACGAAAAGTTTATGAGAGGATGTTGGTTACAAGGCTGGTGTGGCAGATCGAGGGCTCAGGTGGGCTGTTCGCCGCCCAGTTTGGGTTCCGAAAGAACCGGGGAGCTCAGGATGCTGTACTGTACCTGGAGTCAGGCATTAGGGAGGCATGGGTAAACGACTGCTTTGCGGTGGCCGTTTTCCTGGACATAAAGGCCGCTTACGATATGGTTGATGTATCATGGGTGGAGCATTCCCTGAGGGTGCTGGGTGTTGGTGGAAAGTTGATTACAGCGATTATGGCTCTGCTTGGTGTGCGTAGCTTTGCAACCAGGGTTGGGGGTGTCTGGTCTGGTGTGCGTTCCACCGACCGTGGCCTTCCCCAGGGTAGTTGCTTAAGCCCGGCCCTTTTCGCAGTGGCGATCAATGCTGTTCTCATAGAGATGAGCTCTTCGGTCAACGTGGTCGCCTATGCGGATGACGTTGCTGTCTGGCTTACGGGGCGGGACCTGCCTTTGATTTTGGCTGCTCTTGAGGCGGCCATCGCAGTGGGCTCTCGCGCCTTGGCAGATAGAGGCCTTCAGTTGGCTAGCGCCAAGTCGGAGCTGATGATTTTTCGGCGGGGGAAGGCCTGGGAGGGATCAATTTTGGTGAATGGTTCTCGTGTTGTGGCGAAGCCCAAGGTTCGCTACCTTGGTTTTTGGTTGGACCCACAGTTGTCTTGGACCTATGATTTAGCATCTGTAAAGCAGTGTGTGTCAGCCAGGGCAAACGTGCTGAGGTCCATTGCGAATAATGCGTCCATTGCGAAACGTGCCACTGTTGTTTCCTTTTACAAGGTGTATGTTCGTTCTTCTGCTGATTACCATATCCCGGTTCTGGCCAGCTCTGGACAAGCGATCAGGGGTGTCCAGGTTGCTTTGAATCAGTGCCTTAGGGTGGTCACCGGTTGTCTGCCATCAACCCCAGTGCCTGCTCTACATGTAGAGGCAGGTGAACGCCCCGTTGCATCTCGCGCCAGGGAACTGTTGTCTCGGATTTGTCTGCGTGCAATTGGAAGGGGCCGGTCTGACCCCTTTGGCCGTATCCTGTTGGACTATATGGCCTTATCTGGTAGGGCCCGCGATTTGCTTGGTGCTCCAGGACTGGGGGCAACACTCCTTTTGCAGGATGGGATGGGTGGCTTTCCGACCCCGATTGTGATCCACCCACCTGCCCCGTGGATTTGGTGTCCTGTGTCGTTGGCATCTGTGCAGTTGAGGGGTGGTGAGACTGGTTCTTCTGCTGTGCAGGTGTTCTGTGACGCTTCGTTTTTTGAGGACCAGAATAGGGGGGGTATTGGTGTTTGCGTTCCAAGTTGGCGGTTGGAGTATCGGTTCACCCTCCACCAACTTCCCTCGGCCTTTGTGGGGGAACTTGCAGCTATTTCTGTGGCTCTAGACATTGCTTCCGATCTACAGTTGCCCGACTTCCGCATTTTCACCGATTCCTTGGCGGGTATTGGCTTCCTCAAGCGCAGTTTCCAGTCTTTGCAGTGTATCCACCCGGTCGCTTTTGAGATAGGGTGGAAGCTGTATACCCTGTATCAGTGCGGCAGGTCTGTCTCCATCAGGTGGGTAAAGGACCCATCGGGCTGCTTTGGTAATGAACTGGCTGACAGTCTTGCCAGGCAGGGTGCGGAGGGTGGTGGAGGGGTGGTAAGTCTGGCCCTGGGCCACAGGGATATGCGGCCTGTGGTTGCAAGAATTGTTGAGCGTGACTGGGCTGCAGAGTGGTCAACCAGTGAGGTGGGCCGGTGTCTGTATGAGTTGCACCCTTCCACTGCCAATCCTAGGTCTCTTAATAGTTTCTCCCGCCAGGTTTACTCTCTAGACTTCGGACCGGGCACATTCAGCTCAGGGCGCACATGTTTAGGTTGGGGTGGACTTGCTCTTCTCTTTGTGCTTGTGGTGATGGTGACGAGACTGTGCGTCATTTTTTGTTTGAATGCTTACAGTGGGCTGCTCATCGACGCTTTGCATCCATTGCAGGCCTTGATCCTCTTTGTGCATCCCTCGGTGTCTCCCCACACTCGGTGTTAGGTGTCGGCCCCCTGCGCAGGACCGTAGGGTTTTGCAAGGCGACGCAGCGTTTCATTTAGGGTCTGGGGGTCCTTCTTGTTCCCAGCACCTTGGGCACCTTGGGTAATGTGCGTATTTCCTTGTGTTCCCCTGAGTTTCCTGATGGTCTCTCTCTGGTTTATTCCGGTGTTTCCCGTGTTCTGTGTTTTGTGGTTCTCTGGTGACCTGGTCGTCCTGGTTTAGGTTAAGGTAGCGTTAAGTAGGCTAGCATGAGCGCATAGGTATATGTAGTCCTTTATAGCTCAATAAACAAAATAAAAATAAAAATAAATAAACAATTCAACTCCTTTGTGGAAGTGAACATTTAGGATATAAATGCGCCTTTCCATCGTTTTAGGCTGCCAATTTCGAGTCCTCGAAATTAAGAACCAATCGTCGTTTGGTTAAAGTTGTCTGGTTTAGTAGACATGGTTTTTTTTTTTTTTTTTTTTAGCTCGAACGTCGACAGTGACACAGTCCACGCGACTAAAACTTTGTTGGCCGCTTTGGTACCACAATAATACCAAAAAACGAATCCAAAAGCGGTGTGGTAGGTCTGGTAAGTGGCGCCATCTCTTCGAAGAGTTTGGAAAAAGTGTTATAACCCGAACATGTAGTCAAGGGCCATCTGACGGCGACATGGTAGGTTTGGTAAGTGGCGCCATCTGTTCGAAGACGTTGGAAAAGTGTCCCAACCCATATTTGAAGGCGAATCCCGTCAACAGATGGCACTACAGGGTGGGGTACTTGATTGTACGACGGAATGGCGTGGCCGGTGACTTGGCCGCCTGCTCCGTATTATATATGTATAGATTGGGGTGAAGAGTGGCAGCTCCAACTGGGTATTCCTAAGTGTCTAGCTTTTCATTTCGGGAAAAAAAATCCATGCTATAAATATTACCTTACTACATATACCAGACGTGCGTTCGGGTAACGACCATGGTGTCTGCTTAACGTCAGACCTTAAGTCAACCAAACACTGCGACCTTATTGTAGCGAGAGCCTTCAGTCGTGTAGAAGGTGTTTCACATCTGGCAATAATACTATTAAGATTTGGGCATACAAGGTGTTTGTTCGACCATTGCTGGAGTTTGCCAGCCAGGTGTGGTCCTCGTCTCTTCTGGAAGATATTGACAAGGTAGAACGCGTTCAAGGCAAATTTACGAAGAGCTTACTTAACTTAAAAAACCTATCCTGTGCAGAAAGGTTGGAAAAAACTAAACTTGCGTCTCTTGAACTACGCAGGCTTAAAGCAGACCTATATTTGAAGTTTAAAATCGTTCGGGGTTTTTTGAATGTTGATCTTCCCTTTTTCGATCCTGCTCCGTGCCGGACTACAAACGGACATTCATTTAAACTGGCAGTACAATCGGCTAATTGTGACTGCAGAAAACACTTCTTTTCGCTTCGAGTTACACCTGTGTGGAACTCTCTTCCTGGCAAAGCGGTCAGGGCTCGTTCCCCGGCACACTTCATGTCGATCCTTGGTAAGTCAAACCTACGGGCTTTTTTGAAACGACTAGAATTTTTTTTTAATAGAGACAAAAGAATGAATAAAGAAAAACCTTTTACGGGGACAGTCTCGTGTGTAGAAGGGGCTTGCCCTTCTGGTAACCCTGCTGTTAAAGCGGCAAAATTTTTTATTTATTATTGTTATTATAAATTGTGGTAAAATAGTGAGCACCTGACAAAAGTTAACTTGTGTAGGAATGTCAGCTAAGTGGCTTTCAATGCAAAATTTGACCCTCAATAACGTTGCAAATGTGTTACTAGTTTCTAGTTTTTTCTAATTCTTTTAGTCCCGCACATCCCTACGTTAATTCCCGATTATTCACGAATACCGAGATGGCGGGAAGGCTTCCACCTACGAAATGTGACGAATTGCTGCAATACGATACGAACTGCATACCTTTTCTGGCTTACAGCCTGGGGGTAAAACGGGAAGGGCGTAGGATGGCGCGTAATTAAGAAAGTATTGTTATAACCATTGTTAGTATTGTCGGCATCGTCTCTGGTTGGACAGCCAAATTCGGACAAAGACGACGTGTATACTGACGTGCGTATCTAGACGCACGCTAGTGTGTCCAGACAAATCTAACAACGTTGCCAAAAAATTTGTGTGTACGTCCCGTTCACGAAAAACAAACAAAATATCAAAATAAAGCCAAAAACTGGTAAAGAGGGCCACCAAGTTGAGAATGGCTCGGCCTCACAAAGGAGTGATATGAACTAAAATTTAAAAAAAAAGCTAAAACAAATTAAAACAAAACCAAAAACTAATAAAGAGGCGGCCAAGTTGACAATGGTTCAACCTCTCAAAGAAGGGATATGATATTAAAATCTTAGAAAAATTACCACTCAAGCTACTGTTGGCGTGGCACATACTTACACATCTACAGACTAGTTTAATTGTGACTAATACACACTTTAAAAAATAAAGATGTAATCTCATATCAAAAAATCAAAACTGGTAAAAGGGATCGCCAAGTTCCGAATGGTTCGTCCCTTCAAAGGAGTGATATCAACACACCAAAACATTCGCCAAGTTATTCGCACCAAATAATACTTTGGACATTACATGAAAACTTGAACATTGCTATATTGAAAGTAGCAATGTTCTGGTTTTCATTTGACGTCCAAAGTATTATTCGGTGCGATTAACTCTGCGAATATTTTAGAATAGAATAGAATAGAATAGAGGTTGTCGGCCAGTAAGCTATACAGCTTTTTGAAGGCCCTAGCGGCAGATGTTAAGTGGAAGGAACCACCATCGTAAACAGTTGTTTTTTGCCGCAGGAGGGAGGAAACCGGAGTACCCGGAGGAAACCCTCGTACAACGGGCGGGAAACAACCGGAGAAAAACCCGTACATATACACTTCCCGTCCCAGGATCGAACCCGGGACTGTAGGAAGCCAGAGATGTACAGCTGGGACCAGGACGCCTATCGAATCTGACGCCCCAGTGCTCGCAGCTGATGTGCTGATATCACTCCTTTGAAGGGACGAACCATTAGTAACTTGGGGTTCCCTTTTACCAGTTTTGGTTTCCGATATGGTAGAAATAGCATTACAAATGATAGCAATTTTTGCTGTAAGCGCCACGATAATAGCCACGATTTCCATCTATACATGAACTAAATGCCAAATTTCAACCAGATCTGTCGCATAAAATAATTTGCCTCAGTGGCAGAAGTTTTTATTAGTTTTACTTCCGTTGCAAAACTGCACGGCTTTACGGCTTTTCCATCTCGGAATTTTCCTCGTTACAACAACAAGTGACTGTGGTACTTATGTGAAAGCCAGGGATTCACGGTTTTGGCAAGTTTGACGAAGGTGAGGGTAAATAAATATGCGGTCAATCTGCCTATGGAATTTGTTGAAATAGGCAGTCTTTACACCATTAGCCGATTCTCATTGCGTCCATTGCACCTACGTAAAAAAAAGGGTATATCTAGACACACGCTAGTGTGCGCGCCAAGTTAGGCAACAATCATCACAACAAACTTAACATCAATTCAATTGTCGACGTTGCAAACCTTTGTAGCGCGGCGCCATAGCGTCAGTGTCTTATATCTTGACGTATAGTTGGACACGTTTCAGGAATACTTGGGGAAAAAATAATAATGATGCAGTACAAAAGCTGAAATTGTGTTGAAATCAAGAGCAATGACCCACCTGACAAAAATTAACTCGTGTAGGAATGCCAGCTAAGCTGCTTTCAATGCAAAATCTGACCCTCAATAACGTTGAAAATGTGTAACTAGCTAGCTAGTAGCTAATTCTAGTCCGTTCATCCCCATGTTAATTTCCATAGGGTGATTATTCAACGATACCGAGATAACGGGAAGGCTTCCAGCTATGAAATTGGACGAATACGATACGAACTGCGTCCCTCTTATGGTTTCGAGTCCAGGGATGTAACGAGGTTGGCGTGGGATGGCGCGTAAGTACGAACATAATTGTAATAACCATTGTTAGTATTGTCGGCATCGCCTCTCATTGGACAGCCAAAGTTCGGACAATGACAACGTGTATACTGATGTACGTGCCTAGACACACACTATATAGTGTAGCACGATGAATCTAAACAACGTTGCCAAAGAAATTGTATTCACGTCCAATTCACGAAAAATATACCATCTCTAAAAACAAGCAAAATAAACAAAGCCAAAAACTGGTGAAGAGGCCACCAAGTTAAGAGTGGTTCGGGCCTTCAAAAGGAGTGATATCAACACACCAAAACTAACGAAATAAAACAAATTACAACAAAATTGAAACCAAACCAAAAATCTATAAAGAAGTGACCAAGTTGAGAAAGGTTGAGAATAGTTGAGAATAGCTGAGAATAATACCTATAGGCAAAAGGTAGTAGGAAATTGTTGAAAACCAATTTCTTGATGACGTGCCACTTTATTACTCATCTGCACGGTAGTGGAGTTGAGTCAATACACAATTAAAAAAAAGGAGTGATATATCAAAAACCAAAACTGGTAAAAGGGGCCGCCAAGTTCCGAATGGTTCGGGCCTACAAAGGAGTAATATCAACACACCAAAACATTCGCCAACTTAATCGCACCGAATAATACTTTGGACGTTAAATGAAAACTTGCACATTGCTACCGAAAGTAGCAATGTTCTAGTTTTCATTTAACCTTCGAACTATTAAGCGGTGCGATTAACTTGTCGAATGTTTTGGTGTGTTGATATCACTCCTTTGAAGGGCCGAACCATTCGGAACTTGCCGACCCCTTTTACTAGTTTTGGTTTTTGATATGATTACAGATGACACATTGAGAATCGTCTAATGGTGTAAAGTCTGCCTAGTTCAACAAATTCTAGGCCGATTGGCCGCACAATTATTTACCCTCATCTTCGTCAATTCCGAGATTCCAAGATGAAAAAGCCGAAAATGCAGTTTTACGGTCCTTTTTTTATTTTTGGCTTTAGACTAGTAGGTTTCTGTTTTTGAAGACAGGACTAAACACTTCAGCAACACGGTATCTGAAAGTTTGCAGGAAAACATTTTTGTGTTCCTTTGATGTTTTGACTTTGATTTAGTTAAACCTTACCTCAAACATCGAACGAGATCATTTTGTTTTCTAATAGGTTTACTTGTGTCTCAGTCGTTGTTAAGAAGTACACCAAACAAAGATTAAGACACCTCTAAATATTGCAAGAAAGATCCCCATTGCTCAACAATGCATTATTTGGAATTGAATTGAATTTTATTCAACGAGCCGTGACCTCTAGTTTGTTTGTTTATTTGAGTACTACACGGCCTGTGAAGCCATGCACTCATGCCTAACCATTACTTAACCTATCCTAAATCAAACCATTAGTCCAGAACCAACACACCACGTCCTACTGTCAAGCCATCACGCCACAGCCGCAGGAGACTCCAAAACCAACACTCCACATACCGCCATTCGATGCACCGAACTCTGGTGGGAGAGTGGAGCGAGTAACAGAATTGCGGATACCTACCATGTGAAACGGCCAGTTTCCTTGCAGAAACCTAGAGTAACACGGAACCCTGCCCTTCCTTTCTCCACATGTGGGGGTACCCCCAGAGTCACTGACCTCTAGTCATACGCCCTGTTACAGTACTATTTGACAAATCAAGATTATTATCAAGATCAAGATCAAGATTATTCCTGCATTATTTGGCAGTGGGAAAGCAACAATTCTTTTTAACTGCTTATGCATATCTAGACACACGCTAGTGTGTCGCCACCAAGTTACACTTGATCGTCCGATTGTAGACATCCGATTGTTAAAAATTGATTGTTGATGAAAAATAGGCGGCTGCACTAGCACACCGTGTCTTTAACTGAAACCAACTTATACGTGACTTCAGCATACTGGTGTAAATTCCCCATGCGGTAGAAATCT
Source organism: Lithobius niger (assembly GCA_023313725.1). Lineage (NCBI taxonomy): Eukaryota > Metazoa > Arthropoda > Chilopoda > Lithobiomorpha > Lithobiidae > Lithobius > Lithobius niger. The sequence continues at coordinate 39,623 of JAHWFP010237405.1, forward strand.
TTGCAAATCGTTTGAATCAGGTGTCTTGGGTCCAGTAATGAAGAAAACGTCAACACGAAAATGTGGGAACGTGTCCATCATGGAGAAAAAGTGTCCTCAATAACGTTGATTTGTGTTATAACTATAGTCCGCAGGCTCCCACGTTAATTCTCATAGGGTATAACGACACGTCTACAGCTGATTAAGGAAAGTTGCCAGATTTAAATTTCGACAGACAGGTAAAGCACCATATGGGCAAGTGCCTTTTTCTAAAATGGGAGTTGCAGCTAGAAGCACATGGCCGTGAAGTGGCTCGTAAGTGCAAAATTATTGTTGTAACCATTGTCTGTATTGTCATCCAACAGTAGATTATAACATGCTTAAGTTTTATACGCTTATCGTTTCAGTACCTAATTGTCAGAATTCATTGTTGTTGTAAATAGCTGGTTCACTAAGAGACGGAATATCTTTTATTGCAAAGGTTTGGTCGGTTTTTTGTTACGGTACACGAATCCAAACTAAATTATCTGCCCCACGACGATAAAAGGGACAATTACGTGTTCGTGAACACCATAGTAACTAAGTGATTGAATGATTAACGCTGATTGAGTGAACGAAGCGAACGAGAATCAGTGTCAAACCGTGTCAATTTCACTGACGTAACGACTAATTGGGCGATAGCAAAGGTGAAAATTATGAATGAGAAAATTTCTCCACCGTCTGATCTTTTCTTCATTCACATTCCTCTGAAAGTTGTGATATCCACCCAAAACCCAAGCTGTTATAAGAGAAGCCGCCAAGTTTCAAAAAAAGGTCGGCCTTTCAAAGTAGTGATATCATTCAACCAGGGAAAGGCCGCCAAGGTTAATCCTATTATTCCAAGTTAATCGCACCGAATAATACTTTGGACGTTAAATGAAAACTTGAAGAGGACGGTACACGAACTCCTACATAATTATCTGCCCCACGACGATAAAAGGGTATGCTTGTTATTAATTTATTTGGAAGCATTAGTGAAACGGACATTTCATTTTATGTAGAATTACTGTTCTCATGTTAATTCTCATAGGCTAGAAAGACACGTCTACAGATCATTAGGGAAAGATGCCAGATCTAAATTTCGGCAGACAAGTAAAGCGTCATATGTGGAAGTGCTTTTTTTCTAAAATGGGGTTGCAGCTAGCAGCACGTGGCCCTCAAGTGGCTCGTACGTGCCAAATTATTGCTGTAATTATTGTCGAAACAGTTGGCTTAAACATTTAAAATTGGCAATGCTCCATTTCTAAGCCAACCGAACATACTTACAATTATTTGATAGACATTTAAAAACCAGCAGACGATGGTGGCCGACAAAAACGAAACTGTTTCTTCTTCCAAAAGCAGTATGATGATGTCAGTTTGTTTCAGTTGGAAACAATCAACATTATGACTTTCGCCGATTGTTATTCGTGAGCCACATTATTTATGCAATACGCCATTGATAAACATCAGTCGTCACCAATCTGGATACGCTAACCTGATTTATTTGAGCGAACAATTCCAGCTTCATGCTGTAATTCAAATTAACCTTGTGAGAAGAGCGATACGAACCAACATCAGCGTTTGGTAGCCAGAACGCTCAAAATTGCGATTGGCCAACTTAAGCCTGTGAAACAAGCACAAACAATAAACCACAACCGTGCCACTTTGACTCAACTAACGGCAAATTGGGCATTGGAAAATGTCGAAATTATGAATGACAACATTAATAGATATAAAATACCTCCGGACAAAACAGGTAAAAGTGATGATTAGACCGTGAAATTCTCTATACATTTACAAGCCTAAGCAAGTTCTGACCGTGTCAATTTCACTGCCGTAACGGCTAATTGGGCCACGGCAAATGTGAAAATTATGAATGAGCAAATTTATAGACATAAAATTCCTCCAGATAGAAAAGGTAGATGGGACGATTAAACCGTCTGATCCTTCGTTCGCTCACAGTCCTATGAAAGCTGTGATATCCACCCAAAACCAAAACTGATATAACAGAAGCCGCCAAGTTTCAAAAAAGGGTCGGCCTTTCAAAATAGTGATATCATTCAACCAGAGAAAGGCCGCCAACATTAATCCTGTTAGGCAAGTTAATCGCACCTAATAATACTTTGGGCGTTAAATGAAAACTCGAAGATTGCTACCGCCAATAGCAATGTTCCAGTTTTCATTTAACTTTCGAACTATTAGTATAGGTGTGATTAACTTGGCTAACAGGATTAACCTTGGCGGCCTTTCCCTGGTTGAATGATATCACTACTTTGAAAGACCGACCTTTTTTGAAACTTGGCGGCTTCTCTTATAGCCTACCAGTTTTAGTTTTGGATGGATCTTTTATAAACCAAAGTCTCGTAGTAGAAATGAAGCAACGATGACCTCCGGAAGGAGAACCCCTACAATAGAAACGGACGAGTGTGTCAATTCTTTGGCTAGAAGTTGAAACTGGTACGTTGTTACCTTGAAAAGAAGTTGAATTTGGCACATTGTTGCCTCGAATAACAATTTGCTCTGCGTGGTCATCGCAGAGGCATGTCTTAAATGACGTCATGCACGAAGGGTAGTTATTTTTCACACGGTACGGATTGCGCAAGCCAGAGCGATAAATTGCGAGTGAGGAGGAGGGCCTGAATGGCAAATGCCCGTGTGGGGGGCATTGCGTCTTAGAACAATAAGCATATGATTACCCATTAACTGAACAACAACATCCCAAACAACAATCAAGCTCAGTCAACGTTCTGGCAACAGTGAAAAATGACGTTTTACGAAAAAGCGATAAACAGGGAGTGGGGCAGTGCGTCTGTGTGGGGCAGTGCGTCTAGGAGTTGGATGTTCCTTAACGGAGATTGCCCATGTGTGGCGCAGTGCTTCTGTTAGCCCTGCTATTTAGAAAATAGAGACATTGGGAGGGGTAGGGGGAAAGCGCTTCGGTTACCACTAAGCATATGATTAACTGAACCTGAAATGTATTTTTATGGGTTGTTTGGGATGGAGACCATAGGAATTTTATTTGAACAAATCTCGCAAAAGGAGGAATGGGCAGTATTTAATTCAACTACCCATCCGACTTCAACTACGTGTAGCAAAGAGGAGCAAACAGCGTCTGTGTGGGCAACAGGATAAGAAGGGAGGAAAGGGGAGGGCAGGGAGATGATGGGAGGAAACGGGAAACTTACAGGAAGAAAAATAGCCAGTCGCAGTTAATGTTCACGCAACACCGACCGAAAACTGGAAAACAACCACGGCCCAAACCAAACCATGGGCAAAAGAAAACCCCGGGCGAAACCGGGTACGATGCTAGTAATGCATAAAGCAGTTGTTGAAATACAGCCGGGGAAAAAAAGGGGCTTGCGTCATGAGCTATTGTTTAATGACGTCACGTCCCACTCCAGTCGTTTATTTAAACGGGTCATGCCTATCTCCTTTAGCGTCTGGCCGGAAGTGACTGAAATATTAGTCATGATTTCGATTAGAAGACGTGCCAGCAAATTGTAGACGTTGTTATTGAAGAGTTTATGGTTAAATCGTTTGCATATGAAGGGTTGTAGGTCCTTGACTAAAATTTTTTGCTTATTATCTTTCTGTATGAAAAAAAAGTTGAACCAGAACTGGCCCAGCTTATTTCAGGGTTTGACAACATGCACGGAAAACGGAATTCTATCTGTTGTTGGGCTATTGGCGAACCACTGAAAAAGAAATGGCGGCTACTTTATGGTTCGCCAGGCAGGCTGTCCTAGGATTCTACGCGTATTGGCATTTCGGGTAGTTATCTGGCTCCTGCTAATCAGGTAATTATTGTATAATCGATTATTTAGTGTAACAGTTTGTTGTAGTATCAATTCGACAAACGTGTTGAGGCAACGGGATAGTGCATACTAGGTGCGTAGCTAATGGAATAAAGGCAGAATTATAAATTTATTCCACGACCACTTTCGATAGTAAAATAAACAATAGTGGGAACAAGTTTACTTTACGAGGCTTATGGGAAGAATAAAGGCTTCTCACCGATTCATCTCTCGTTGGGCTAGAATGACGTAAACATTTGTGGGGCCAAGGCTTCGTTTGGCCGTCAGAAATTAATGAAAGCTGCACTCTTTGCGCTGACGGACGAGAGGCCGTTTTCTTCCCATGTTCCCAGCTGATACAGTTTCTTAAACAGTTCCGATAGGTGGGTTGTTTCGTGTGGTTTTGTTGTTATTGTCGGTTAGGTTAGGAACCGGCTTCGGCATTTCACTTGATGTAATGAACTGGTTGGGGTTCGGCGTTTCAATTGCCGGACGTTTGCCCAGTTTCATGCTTTCCGGCATGGCCAGGTGCTAACTTCTGACCTTTAATACGGCCAAACGGTGCGTTTGCCCCAAATATGGAAGAGAAAAACATTACTCAGCAGGTAATTCTTAGTCTATTAAAAAAAAAATCGGACGAAAGCCCGTTTTCTTCCCATGTTCCCTTTACGCACATGGCCCGAAATTCGAAAAAAGAAAAAAACCTACCTTTAATTTTCACGGAATGTACTACAAATTGATTGCAGAAACTCGTTAAATCATCATTAACATAACCTAACCAATTAACTGCCCCAGTATGAAATGCCAAACCCCAACCAGTTAACTACCTCAGTATGAAATGCCAAACCCCAAACTTACTAACTGACAATAACAACAAAACCACACGAAACTGACAATAACAACCCACTTATCGGAACTGTTTAAAAAAAAAAAAAAACATAAGGTGTTCTGCCGGCCCTGCGAGCGAACGCAAACATCGTATAGATGTACGGATTGTAGCGCTATAAATCTACTTTTTAGTCGTTTTAACACATTTCCGCGCTCTAAAACCAACTGTCCCTTTTTTTAGGAAAGTGTTGGAGCCATTTGGAATCAATATCGTAAGGATATCGAGTATGTTTCTAATGTAAACTTTAGCTCAATGCTTTGTCTTTCGTCTATGAAAATAATAATGTTGCTATTTTTTGCATAAGCAGTTTATGTATTTCTTTATGAAATTCTTGTTTCCTGCTTAATTTAGACCAACACCAATCAAAAAAGTAAAAATTATTAGCCAGAGAAAAATAATTGTTTCAACGGTGCATCAACCGCTACACGATTAAAATTAAAGGGTTAGTGAAACTCGATTAATATTCAAAACGGCAAAAATACACAAACGGGTTACACGTCTTCGGCATGGATGTAGGACACACGGGCACCGGACAAATAGGCACCGGACAAATAGGCACCTGGACAAATAGGCACCGGACAAATAAGCACCAAGTTTTTATTTTTTAAATTTTTTAATTGGGATAGATTGCCCTCAAATTCTGTATCTTTTGTTTTAAATCTGGGACACTTAGTCGTGTGAACCGTTGGGGAGAGTTTTTGCATTTTTTCCCGAAATTTTTGTTTAGTCAATTAATGTTCCAAATTACGCTGCCTCGTTCTCTGCGGCTAACACATAACATCAGAGATGCTATCGTTTGTTTTATATCTGGGACACTTAGTCGTGTGGACTATTGAGGGGAGTTTTTGTATTTTTCCCGAATTTTTTGTGTGATGAATTAATGTTCCAAATTACGCTGCCTCACTCGCATTGCCGCGCTTGTTGCAGCTGACACATAATATCAGAGATGCTAGAGGAATAAAGATGCCAACAATCTTTAGCAGCTTTGAACGCTACGAACATTTTATAGCAACCTTTTTTTCACCCCCCCCCCCAAAAAAAAAAAATTAGAGGACAATCCATCCCAATTTTTTTTTTAACGTGGTGCCTATTTGTCCAGTACCTAAATTGTGGTGCCTAAGTGTCCATTGCCTAATTGTTCAGTGCCTATGTGTCCGCGTACCCTTCAGCATAGCCAGTGAAAAACAACAATAAGTAGAACCATTTAACTTTACTTTATTCTTTACTTTAGCCTGCGGATCTAACATCAAGCGCTCACTTCTAAACACTTGAATCAATCTAAACAGCCAACCCTCCGTCTACAGTCTACACTGTACAATCCGACCATGCATACCCGAGCCTCCCTGTCTGCCTACAGAACTTTACAACCTCATGACGCATGCTAGAAACCACCCCGGTTGTGCCAGGAGGCGCCCCGGTGATCGGACCAGAGATCACACACCAGGAGAAAATGCACGACTCGGTCTCAGCTCGCTTTAACAATCAAAACAAACCATGAGGCTTATCACAACGTTGCAAACAACAACAACAAACTGCCCTTAAAATGTAACTTGTGAAACGTTTCTACTAACTCCCGAACCAGAAAAAAGCACGTTCCACAGCTAAACTATTGCTATCTGCCCAATTCAGCTTTATTCACTGCACGGAAAATTTAACTTTTGTGAAGGTATTCATAGTAATTAGGCAAATATTTCAACGTTATTCACACCTTTTTTCGTCAAGAAAACGTAAAGCTGCGTCACGAATAATGACTTTTATGTTGTCCTGATACCACAGTCTTCCGATCAAATGAAGTTTCTGCCTTTTCTGTCGTATTATTTTTTCTCAGATACCTTAACGGTCAAACTGCTTTAGCTGTAAAAGACATAAGCATCTAATAGCCATGCTCATATAAATATTATGTGGGTAGAACGGAGTGAACGTTATCGTTGAACTCGGTGGGCGACGTACTAGCGTGTGTCTTAATACGGATGTGATGTTTTTGTAAATCTTAAGCCCAACTAGTTCATTTTGTTAGTTACAGACCGTCTTTACACATCTTTCAACTGCTGAGGTAGACCTAACTTATTTTAGTATGTGGAGTTTCATTTACTTTACTAACCTTATGACCACACTGTCCGCACCAGAGATGGAACTGACCCATGGGTCGATGGGTCAGTGGGTCAAATGGGTCACATTTTTAGCGTGGGTCAAGTGGATCATGGATCAAGACCCCACCACGACCCCACGACCCCACGGTAATGTTACAGTAATCAGTAGTCTTACTAGTACTCTTTAAAAATTTTTCTTACTCTTTCAAAAACAGTAGTCTCTAGAAGGCTAAAAACTTAAATAAAGGCACGGGGGAAATGGAACAGAAATGCTAATTTTGCATTTACGTTATCTTAATAAATGAAAGCTTTAATTTTAAAAATGTTGGTGGCAAGTTATTACTAACCTTTTTTTTTAACGCAGTCCTGTTATTACATAAATGGTCCGTGGAAGGATGGTATATACCTGAATTTATCACGAACCTTTTTTTTTTTTTAACGTAGGCCTTTCTACCCGAGATTGTCTTTGTGACAGGGGTCCTAGGACCTTTGGGAACCCTTCTAACTAAAGCGTATGATAAGTCACGGACGGTGGACCACATTTTGTTCTTTATCAGGTGGGTCGTGGGTCAGGGCTCGAGTGGGTCAGATGGGTCATGGGTCGGAAAAAGTGACCCACTTCCATTTCTGGCCCGCACTCGTATATTTCATACAAGCGAAATTTTGTGCGTTAGTTTTCTGTTACGTTTTTTCATTTTCTGGCAAGTTTTTTTTAGCCGTTTCAGGAAAATTTCATGAAAGTTACATTCTTGATGTAGGCTATGTCAAAACATGTTATTTTTTTTATGTGATTGGAAATATCACTGTATTTTCGAACCCTGTCATTGCCTAGATTGGTACCAGCATCATTAACTTAATCAAATGTTTACACCAACGCAGTTACCAATTGAGCAATCATCACAAGAAAATCACGCCTGTCTGAATTTCGTTATAGTTTGGATGCATTTTTAATGCAAAAATTCGTCAAGCTGGGCGCTATAATGAGCAATGTGACGAGAAAAAGAACAGAAAAGCGGCGGCAAAAAAAGTCAAAGGAAAAAGTACGTTCCCTGGTGAAACTCCGTACCCTGCTTCCTGAAATTCGAGCCAAGGACCCAAGCAACTGATCTAAGCTGATCCACCCCTGTAACACCAATACGGAAAAAAAAACCAGGCTAGTCCAGGCTTTTTTTCGTAGCATTTTTTCTACAGCTGCTTTTTTACCCCGTGTGCGGCCTAATTTTTATGAGCCCATGAGTCAAGTTTAAGCAATCAAAAGGCACCTACATTATTTTACAAAAACATACGCACGCCATGCTTGTTTGCTTTTCGTGAAATTGATTCTGGGAATAGTGCTGTGTTTCTGGGGTTTTTCTTTCATCATAAATTGTCATTTCATCGTAGTTCCAGGAAATATTAATAGGATTTTTTTTCTTATAATTCCATCGCGGAAGCAACCGTACGGAAAAATTCAGTAACGCGACACCAAGAAAAGCTTGGACTATTACGATTGCAAGTTAGATATAGCGAGCGGCGCAGTGTGGTAGGAGGTCAGCCTAAATAAAGTAAAATACGATGTTGCGACGAACACACCATGTCCTCCATGTCCGTGCTCATGAATGACGTGTTATGCTGGCTGTGCTCCTGCCGCATTTTCGGGAGGGAAAAGGGCCTTGTGGTGCCTCGTGGCCATGTTGGTGGTGGCATGTCAAAGGTCGTGGGTTTTCCGCTTGGATTTCTACAGCTGAATTGTCCCTTTTACCGTCGTGGGGCAGATAACCCAGTTTGGGTTCGTGCTCTCTGAAAATAAACAACAACTCCTGCTGAAACTACTACTGGTTTTCTTCCCTAGCAAATTATTATGTTAATACTTGCTTATAGCTCATTTCGGGTCTTTTCGATATGAAGTTTATTAATTGGTGTACCATCCACCCCTCTTAACAAATGCTTAGATCTGTCATGGGGTGTAAATGTTTAGTGGTGGGCGTGTTCCTATAACACACGTTATGTGGCAGAGGATGGTGTTGTCAACTCGTGTGGCAACACCATCATTATTTTGTCGCACAGGGGTGCCAACTCCCCCCCCCCCAAAAAAAAAAAAAGGCCGAAAAGTCCCCCAATTTTTTTTCAAAATATCCCCCCCCCCCCACTTCGGAAAAGTTGCG
>JAHWFP010237406.1:0-11057 GCA_023313725.1 Lithobius niger
ATTTTTACCAAGCAAATAATACTTCCTACATACTCACTTTAATATGAAACTCTATATTTTCACCCATTGAGGAAATGTGGTTAAAAATATCCTGAGTAATTCTTGGGATGAGGCCTTGGTGCTTAGGATCTCCAATTACTCCCTGAAAAAGGAATTAAGTGGTGTAACTCTCCTAGCTTGTCTTGTTGAAACCAGGTGCGATCTTGCTTGTCTTGTTGAAACCAGATGCGATAGAGCACACAAATGTGTAGGTCACTGAAATCAATTCAAAAACAAAATTCTCCATTGTGCTCTTCTCTTGTTTTCCAATGCTGCAATGGCTCAGATCTTGGGTTATGTATAGGACATCAAAAATCTGCAACAACGCTGTTCAAGCCACAGTTGCCCCCCAGTAGACCAACCACTTGCTGTCTCCGCCCCCTTGCCCCCCCCCCCCCATAGTTCCAGCCTTGATAAATAAATGCTGAAGATGAAAAATTACATTAAATCAGTAAACACTGACATTTTTCCTTGCTTACCTCTATGGTGTGGGTTTTGCCACTGGAAGTTTGACCATATGCAAATATGGCTCCGTTGTAGCCAGTTAGCAAATCTGAAACAAAATATTTTATGTTATTGGATATTTCTGCACATTTTTAACAACAAGTGGAGTAATATTAATGTAATATATTTTTCTTCTGAATTATAACTAAGAAACATAGACAACGTAGCACGAAAAAAGTTTATTTTTATTTGAAATATAACTTCTGTCTGTTGAAGATAAACTTCCACCAGGAGTGGTATAAAGGGTGTACACGATAATACTTTATTATTATTATTGCATTCAGTTGTGGAACGACTAGTCCTATCTCGTTTAATGGATAACCTGCATTAAAAATGTGCAGTAAACGTTTCAGCCTTATAAGTACTACTTGTGAAAAATAATACTCGTGCTACGATTTTGCCACGGATGAATAGAGCAGTGACATTTGCCGCCATATTGGCATCAGATTGGCACCAGCATGGGTTTTGGAGGGCATAACTACAAGGTGCACTACATAAAAATGGAGGGAAAAACAACGGAAGAGCGGATTTCTTAGGCTTAAATAACGTTGTTTTCTCCAACAACAAAAATCGGGCGTTTTAGGTCTAAGAAATCACTCTTCACAGCATCAGCTTCAGTATGACGCCCTTCTGTTTCTCTCTGCAGTGCCCCTTGCCGCTAACCCATTAAGGCTCCAGCATAGAGTTATATACAATAATACTACGTTGTGTCACTGCCCTATTGCTCGTCAAAAACGAAAATCGAAAACGACGCAATAGTTACCGCACCTTATTTGCACACGCCATGGCCAACGATGTCGTATGCAAACAAGGTAACTATTGCTTCATATTCGAGAATTGTGTTAGACAAGCAACTCGCCCAAGTCACGCGGCAACTTCGCGTGCAACAGCGTTAAAACGACCCTGAAAATTCCTAACCAGACTGGCAGCTCGCGGCTGCATGGCTACGCAAGATGGTTACCAAAGACGTCAATATTAGTCCTTAACGTTAACACCACCAAACGATTGCAGCAATGTTGACCTTGTACGCACGTAGTAACGCAATGCTTCGCACGAAACTGTCTTCTGTCTGGAGAGGGCTAAAGGAGATGGGTATCTTCAAGCCAAGGCCGACTCGGATAGAAATTGCTTGTTTTGCCTACCGGGAGTCCACACTAATTCATGCAGTGGCTAGAAAATGAACACTTCTTAACGTTGCTTAGGTAGATAATAAGAATCTTGTAATGTCGAATCAACAGGAGCTGGGGACCAGGAGCTGGAAAGTGAAATCCATGAGCTGGAAGGCGAAACCCACAGCTTCTCTCCCAGACGGCCTTGAGCAAGCGGTAGAATATGAAGCGAGAGAGATGTACCTTCTTTCGGTTAGAATCTTTTATTTTTCGTGTGATATGTTCTAATCATCACGAAAACGTTTAAGCCCTAAGACTGAAAGGGACACCCGGCCTACCTTATAACATTCCGCGTGCCAAATTACAGCTACGCGCAGATCATCATCCGAGCAATTACAGTGTCAAGGTCAGCTCAGCTGGGGTGGTAGCTGCGTTCCTCGCATAGCTGCTGTCTCGGTTGGCTTTGTGAATAGTACACGAGACAGAATCAAGTCAACGAGTGTGTCGTCACAAACCGGAATGACTCTCGTATTTTAAAATCACAATTTGTAATTCTCTAGGCTAGTGTCTTATAATTTTGCTTCGGCGATCTATTGGAATAATTAATTTTAAGTTTTACCGCATTAGTCTATTAGATTGTAGATCTCATGGTAATTATTAGAAAATTAGTAGATGTACACACAGAGATGAAACGTCATGATGATTGTACGCGCGCAATGCATCATTTAGTGACGGGTCGTTAGTAAATAAAGTTCCATTATATTCAACAGAAAATCTCCTGACGTCACATTTTAAAAAGGATTATTAGCAAGGGAAAGACTAACAACTAAGACTAAGACTATCAACAATTGAGAAGCGAACGAAAATACCATGTCGGCACTGATATCGTTAGTCTTTACAGCTCTCTTCCAGGTTCAAGAGGACGTTCCAAATGTGAACTCAATAATGGCTTGTCTGTTTCCTTTGCTTGATGCAAGCAAGTCCTAGATAGTGTACTAGATAGTGCTACAAGTTGCCAACTTCTGCAGACTTTGAATCGGTGATAGTGCCACTTCAACGATTAAAAATGGAAAGTCAGTATAGTGCACATAAAATAAACAATTTGCGACGTTTCAAAGCAATCCCCGCTTCGTTATCAAACAATAAAAGATACGGTAAAGAAGACAAATTCAAGTAAAACACTTTAAAATCCATAAAAACGCAAAAACTCAAAGCATAAGAATAAAAATTACAAATAAAATGGACGTAAGGCAGCTTAGAAACGACCAGAAGAGAATCTCCCCTCTCGCAGAATACTATAGTTCGTTCCACATTATGTTTGTAGGAAACTGACTGTATGACGCTATGTTTCCTTCCACTACGAGTGCAAAAAAACGCGTGAATATCCCACTCTTGGACTCGAACAGTAACTGTGTAGACTCTACAAGTGTGACATCCACATGTTTTTGCACTCCATTTTTGCATTTCATTGGCTTTTATTCCTCATTTATAGTACAAGTGCTTTTTAATTCCATATGATTACGTACACACCAAATTTCCTCCGGTTTCACGCTCCAACGATAAAGAATGACTGATATCCCCAAGCATTCCTCTGCAGACTTGGGGTGGTGGGGAGAGGGGGCGTAAGCGTCGAGGAAAATAGGCAAATGGAACTTTAAAAAAAAGGGGAGAGTTCAACATTTTATTGGAAGATGGAATTCAAGGCAAGCACTTTATCCGATCCCAGCATTCGGAGGTGTACTAAAATGCGGTAGGTGTCTAAAAAAAAACGAATCATGACCAATCCGTATTGAGCTTGGAATCCTGGAATCAGTATTGCAATCCTCGGATAGCATATTTTAATTTTTTCCCCCTTATTTTAATGGTGTTTGTTCATAATTTTATTGATCGAAAGGAACTCAAAAAAAAAACCATAATAACAAAGAGGGGGTTTGGAGGAAAAGTGCCCCAACATGCTGACGCCATTGTTTTAACTTACCTTTTACAAATGACTTGGCAGATTCGTTGTAAATTTTCTCCTGTGGCGTATTAGGTTTAAAAACTTTATCAAACACATATGATTTGCCCTATAGAAACAATGGTAAAAAAAATTAGCAAAATTACCAGGGTTCATCCAGCGTAAGATGTTTGCTTCAGCAACAATTGGAGTTATTCTGAACAATAACTCGGCCTTGCTGTAGTGAGTGGACCACCAGTTCCAACTTCCAATCCGCAGGTTTGCCCTTCATCATACTGGTACTTTTTCAACTTTAAACCGAACAGTAAGGTTCAAATATCAAGTCGGTTCATTTACACGAGAATTAGTTTGTGTCGGATGAAAAAGGCCACGGCCCGATGAACACAATATTTGTAATAATAAACACCAAAATAATTTTAATTTTTTTTTTTCACGGATTTTCCAATACTAATTTCTACTAATTTCCAACAAGATTTTCTAATACTTTCTAGTATCTGTTGGTTAGTCCGGTGTAGGAAAAAAATATATTTTCTTTTATTTCAAAATTAACGGAATATTATCTAAAATTCAGTTCCGTCGCAAAACTGGCTGAATGTAAAGCTCTAAGTCGAGTTTTGGCAGAAATATATGAGACTCCGTTCGGAACATTATTTAAAAAAAAAAAACAGCAATACACAAAAAAACACGAAAAAAATCAAAATCTTAACAACCAAACAGAAAAAGCAGTTTTAGTTAGTCGGGGATAGTCTCATTCCATAGGCTCACCCTTTGCCTTCGGGGAAAGAACGGCCCCGGAAATGTGCTCATGTTCGTGTCGGTCGTTGCATGTAAAAGATTGGGGGGGGGAGGATTTGCCCGGTTGGCTAGGTGGTTACTGCCACTGGTGGCAATCGGGTTTGGTTACAAACTTTATTATTTTTTAGTTTTTGATCCCCAAACTGTGCCGAACATATTGTCGAGTCTCTTGGGGGATTGAAAAACTGAACTAGTTTGTTACCTATTTCAAATGTTATAGCCTTCAGCTCCCCTTGACCCTAACCATGGCTTCAACCTTTGAACCCAGCTGGGGAGCAAGCTGAGTATGCTTTAAAGGACGCCACGTAGAAAAAATGGAATATGATTTAGAGTTGGCTAGGAAGTTGCGTAATGTGTACAGTATAGGTAATTTTACAAACATGCGAAAAATTAAGAGTAAATGAATTATGGCAGTTGCAAACGAACATGCATTTTGGAAAAGGAGCTGAAGCCTAGAATTAAGAATAGACAACATACCGTCGTCAGAATTTAAAAATACTCTAATTCATTCTTTCTTTTTTTTTGAGTTTTGTTTATGTGTACATTGTTTATGTACATATGGTTACATGTAAAACTATTTTTTTTTATTTTAATTAATGTATGATTATTATCGTTTTCATGGTGGGCATGTGTTAGTGGACCCTAACGGTTTCTTCCTGCGGTTTATTTTACGCATTATGGAAATAAATCTTATTCATTATTATTATACGTGAAACATAACATTACATAGGCTATATAGGCGAAACTATTTTTTTCTAGAAAGCTTCTATTATTGTTATTTGCCTAATTTGTTAATGCACCTTGCATCGTTCTAATTTATTCTGTGTTTTATATATATATATATATATATATATATTTCAAAACGTGTTGCCTATTTAGTATTGTTTACTGTTGCCTCCTGTCTAGCAACGCCCTGTCTTCGGCGATTTGACAGTAAATAAAAGTTAAAGTTAACTTACAGTGTTTTACATACAAGAGAACAAAGAGAGAATACTTAAATGTATGTTCAGATGCTATATGGGAAAAATTACCAGTCTGTAAATTTTTGCAACGGCTCAAAAAGAGTTAAATAAACGCAGATGCAAACCTATTTGCATCTACTTGCCTTGCCTACTACCCTTGCCTTTTGTCTCGGGCATCTACTTGTCTTGCCTTGCATCTACTTGTCATGCCTTTTGTCTCGGGCATTCTGACATTTAATTCCAAAAGGCAACGTAAATACGTTTGCATCTGCGTTTATTTGTGTAGCTGAATAGTTGAAAAATGTAAATAAACGTCTAGCATAGGTTGCCCCCCCCCCCTCTCCCTTAATTGCCTTTAGTAATTAAAAAAAGTATGATGAGGTCACCTTGTGATAACTTCCACCAAAGCGAGTCAAGGGTTAAACTGTAATTCGTTTGAATGTGAGTCTGCGTTGAATTTTATCGAGCGCTGTGTAATGTTTACATAAGAGGAGGACACGGGGTACCAAAGCTCACGGGCATACTTGAGAATTAGTCGAACTAGTGACAGGTAAAGACGGATACAGATCGCTAGACATCGTGATGTAATCGTACAATTTATGAGGAAGACAGTGAGCTTTTTGAATAATAGCAGCAACATGTTTGTCAAATTTTAAGTTATATTGATGGCAATACTAAAAGTTTATAACACCACTTTTTGGTAATACCCAGATCGTGGGTTTCAGTAAGGCAACATATAGGTATTATAACCTCAGTAGTAGCGACAGTTACGATTGTTTTCACCAAAACGCGTAATTGATGTTTTGGAAAGGTGCACTGGCATATGTCAGAGCTGTGACCAAAAAAAAAAAAAAATTAGTTGTCGATACGGTGCTGAAAAGTCAAGACGCCAATATTATTAGCAATGGCTTGTTTTGCTTAGAAGTCATCGGCAAATTTGACAAGTGATTTACGGAAGAAATCTCCAAAGCTGTTAAAGAAAATTCGAAAGAGTAAGGGGTACAAGGCAGAACCCTGTATAACTCCACTAATTTGTTCAGAAATATATACCACAAATTTGGAATGCATGCAGTAATAAAGGGGTATCGAACTTTATTATCAAAAGCTTTCATGCAATCAAGATACAAGGCATCAGCCGGAATATTGTTATCCAAATGTGAAAAAAATGTGCCTGTAAAATACCAAAAGTGTGTAACTGTTGAAAACTTAGAGCGAAAACATTGTTATATTGTCCGTGGCCCATCTTGAGTTCGCCCTGAATGAACACAAATAATCGATTGCATATTTTTGGTAAGCGGAGTGCCTTGTTGATATCCAACATAGTTACAAAAACAATGGTGGCCGTCGATTAAAGCCGTCCCCTCCAGGAAGACGTATCCGATCATAAAACACGGGCAAGACTCAAGATACGCCGCGCACACAATAATTGAATGTAACTAGTTTTTGTGTTTCAAGAATTTAATGTTGAAGGATATTGTGCGACAACCATTTCAAGTAGTTTGCTGGGTCGCTTTTACTCCCTTCTTTGAAGCTAAGGGTGATTTGTGCCAAATTTGGGGGACAAAACTAATAGTGAACTAGTATGAATATAGGGACTAAATCAGGGATCAATTAGGACATCCGCATGTATGTCGTCCGGTCAGGCCAGGCCAAAGCGTTTGCATGGTTTAATTTTAGAAAATGCGATAGCGAGATTGTCTTTGGTAAACATGAGGGGCATAATCGTAACCGGATGATTTTTGATAAGTAGCAAAGTAGGTTTGGGAGAAAGAATAATTTTCTGCAAAAGTTTTAACGAGAAGGTTTTATTTGGCATTTCGACAAGTTCGGAAGTAAATGGGTTTAAAGGGGTTTAAATAAATACGGATGCAAACCTACTTATCTTGCCTTTTGGACTTAAATCAAATCAAATCAAAAGGCGTGTCAGATTGCCTGGGCGGGGAATTGAACTCACGACCTTTGAAACTAAATGCAGAGGTCCTACCGCTCAGCCATACTGACACGGCCGAGTCAATATGGCTCAGCAGTAGGACCCGGTAGGTTTCAAAGGTTGTGGGTTCAATTCCCCGCTCAGGCAGCCTAACATTCAAGTCCAAAAGACAACGTAAATAGGTTTTCATCCGTATTTATTTAGCCCTTCTAAAGCCCACTTGGCTTTCCGTCCTGTTTAATTTAAAGGAGTTTATGACGGCCGATTTGTTGTCTTGAAATTAGTTTGGTTTTGACGTATTAAAAAAAATCTTTTGTAAGCTTAAATTCAAAACTTTTTTTTCAAGTTTGAGTGCAGTTTGTATCCGGTTTAAGAACAAGTATGTAAATTTCTAAATTTCCCATCTGTCTATAAGGTGCCCATAAATTTCCCCACATTTTATGGTTTGAGGCAGTGAAATCGGACATCCAAATTGGGTGTTTTGATTTTTTAGCTATTGGGGTGTAGGAAACTGTATTCATTGCCTTAGTGATAAAAACAAAAAAAAATCATTTCAAGAATGAGGTGCTTTGGGTATTTTGTTTATAAGTGATAGGAGATCTTTATAATTGGTGCTCCGTTTCGTAGGAAATTTGAGCCTGTTGTCAATATTCACAGCGCTGTTCCCTAGAAAACCCCTACAATGTTTTTTTTAAATAATCATAGTTAAAAAAAAAACATATTTTTCCATAAAATAATCACAAAATTAATACAGATACAAATTTAAAAAATGCGAAAAAAATTAAAATACCGTAATAGCTCCGTCATTACAAGCACATTACTTTAGTTCACTAATTAAGAATTTAATTATTACGAATGCAAACCTATTAACGTTGCCTTTTGGACTTAAAGGTCAGACTGCCTGGGTGGAAAATTGAAACCACGACATCTGAAACCGAAGACCGACCTCCTGGCGCAGCGGTACGACTTCGGCCTTTGGTTTCAGAGGTCTTGGGTTCGATTCCCCGCTCAAGCAGTCTGACAAAAAGTCCAAAAGACGACGTAAATAGGTTTTCACACGTATTTATTTAATCCTTCTCTAGTCTTTCCCGTCTTGTTTATTAAGAATTTCTTATCTTACAGTAATGACTAATTAATGATAACAGGGTAACACGGAAGTGAAACCAACAAATTCCGCACACCTACAATTACGCCCAAATTTTTTTTCACCCTCCGTTTTCCGTATCAAATATTTTCCACCCTCGTTTTCACCCCCAGACGGTAATCAATACCTCTAAATCTGGGGGTAAACCCCCAGTCTGGTCACACGTTCACGTGAATAAACAGCGATGTAACGGCGACGCTATATATCTGTGTGACGTATTCGGGTTCAAAGCTATGAAGGTTCGTGACATTTCGAAAAACCCAGTGACTTTAGCTTCATTCAACCGGTTTATTTTCGAAGGCACCCCAGATCACCGGCAGGATCCCATTCCCTCTTATAATTTCAAACCGACAATATCATCAAGGTATAATCGTAGTCATTCACATCACGATATTACACTGTGTTGTGAAGTAATAATTGTTTAGGCTACTTACACCGAATGTGACGTGTTCTTCAGTTCCCTTTGGAAATTTCGTCACAAATCTGCTACCATTTTTTTGTTCATCGTCGTTCATGGGCCGAAAACGGCACACCACTTTAACATTGCTTTCTGCCTTGTCTAACGACATTGCCATTTTGACAAGGCCGCTCCAATAATTTTGCTGCTCACTTACGGACTTACGGGTATTCCTTCGATTGCAGGAATGGGAAACTAATGTGTCTTGATAAGACTAGTGACGTACACAAATTAGCAGATAACGTGGCTACGCAACATGACGCTTGATAAAAAAAAAAAGGCGCAAAAAATAAAAATAAACGAAGGTAAGATTAAAATCCAGTTGCAAGCTTCGTAAAAATTCTCCAGGTACAGTGTGTGCACTTTTAGTGACATTGTAATTTGGTTAAGGTTCGTCACATCCACATAATGGAGCATGCTCCGCATTCTCTGCCCTTAGGCTGTTTGGCCAACAAGGGTCGGCCCTTGAAAGTAGTGATATCATTCAACCAGGAAAGGCCGCCAAGGTAACTAGCTGCTTAGCTAGACAGTATCATGAAAACGTTACTGATGCATCTTTCTCTCTATGAATAGTGGACACTCACAGTTTAACTTTCAGTTATTCTTTATCCCTACACCTTTTTCCTTACATTTTCCACCATTTGAATTTCGGCCACACTGGGATTTATCCTCAGCATGACAAAACATTAAAGCTGGGCCGATCAGCTGTTTTCTACCCGAGCTGATCCCGAGCCAATCATTAAATAAAACTTGCCGATATCAACCAATCCCCATTACCAATCCCAGTTCCCAACTTCCCAATTAACCGAAAACAGTAATACTAAAGTGTTGTTTTGTTATGCGAGCACCTGCTTGTTTGTTAGTTAAAGGGTTTAAAGGGTTTAACGAGCGTTAACCACTCTTGGTCATCTGTTCGAAGCCCTAAGGCCCTATGTTAGTTTGTTTAACGGTACAATTTCAAAATGTTATACTGCTGCAACACAAGGAGGCGAGGCACACAAGTTCGGATTAGAGTTCTCTTGAAGAAATTGCAACGATGCTTGAGCATGGGGAAAGTAACATTGCTGTAGCAGTTTGTTCGAGTTAACGTTGTCGGATGCAACTCGTTGTTGTGAACAAACGTGAAATGATCCTGGACGGAAAGCTGAATGGGTTCGAGAAGTGTTAAATCTACACCAGAACAAAACTTAAGGATTCCTGCCAAGCTTTTTGACTGTTTGAAGTCTTGATATTAAGCGCCAAGCTCTTTCGCTAAATTAATCCCACCGAGTAATAGTTCGAAGGTTAAATGAAATATATGAAAATTATTGGTAAAGCTTTACTATAAGGTTTGACCTCAACCGCCCACGTTAAAGCCGAAATTTCGATGCTTAATTTCTCAGCTGTCTTTCAATATTTTCCACTCAAATTTAGTATATAAGCTTTGTTGGACTTGGTGAACATGTGTACCAACTTTTATATCGGAACATGAGCTGGAATCATGATTTTCTTTATTGCCTTCTTGTTGGCATGACACGTTTCTACGACGCTCTCTACAGATCATACTATTTGTCCCATAAAGCTGGTTCTTAGCTCATTTTACAGGTATTGCTCTGTAGATGGTCCTTTCTGTATGGCCTCTTCTAATCGGTCAAGTGGTTCAGGGGTTAGGGAGCTCTAAACGACCAGATTGATTGTTTTACATTGTTATTATAAATAATGTCAAGTCAGCAAACGCGAGCTGCAAGATGTAGACTGAAGATTTAAAAAGAACTCGTTTGATGCTTAAGGTACGGTAAGGGTTAACTGATCCGAAGCAAAAATAGCAAAGGAACACAAACAATAGTCCGGTGCAATTAGCACTTTAGGTCGGAAAAAATTCCCATAAAGATGAAACTTGGCAGATATGTTCACAAATACTACCCGAGTAACATACTAAACGTCCCCTAAAGCCCCCACTGGAGTTTTCGCCGCCATTTTCAAAAAAAGGCCGCTGCCGGATAACAAGTTGTATATATTCTTAAATATCGCAGGAATTATCACTCCTACCGAAAATTTTATAGAGAAATAAACTGAAGATTACAAAAGTCTCTACAAGAAAGGTCCTTATGATGTTTTCGTTAAAACTAACCGTTTTTTTTTGCAATCTACTAGTTTACTGAAAACAGCTAAGTATTACTC
>JAHWFP010237410.1:0-10278 GCA_023313725.1 Lithobius niger
ACTTTGACCGTCGGTTGCCTTTTTGAACTCCATAACGGTAGGAGACAGACACAAACTGTTTTCACCATTACATTCAGCCTCCACAAGTTAGTTAAAAAGAATATTTTAAAAACCGGAAGTATGAAGCGGAATTGCCCTATAAATAACCGGAAGTGGCCGGCAAGTGAGCCAATCACCTGTATGTAATGGTACCAGATATAGACAAACGATTTTCACCATTAGATTCAACTTCCAAACATTAATTAAAACGAATTTAAAAAAAAAAAACGGAAGTGTGAAGCGGAAGTAGATCAGAAGTGGCCGGAAGTCAAAATCAAATCAATCAAAAACGAATACACGGCCAAAAGATGAACTTGTGGGGCCAGAAGGGAGTGGTACAGAAGAATTAAATTTGAGTTAAGTTGTCGTACATCCGCTTCCACTGGTTGAGAGAGGCGGCGTTGATCACATAACTCGGAAGGTCATTCCACTTTGGGACTACACGTCTAGCAAATGAGTACTTCCCCGTATCAGTTATGGAAAATTTTGTGAGAAGTTTCTTATATGTCCACGGGTATTGGTAGCGCAAGCCGATATGAAGAAGGAGTCAAATATGGGGTATGTGAACCCTGTGGCCATTTTGTAAGCTTGCATAAGGTCTCTTCTCGCGTAGCTCGGAAGGGTGGTAAGTCACAATTTGCGAAGACGTTCCTCGTACGGCAACAATCTGATACCTGGTGTGAGTTTAGTTGTCCTGCGTTGAACAGTCTTCGATGACCTGCTGGTCTTTAGCCAAGTGGGGGTTCAATGCCTGAATACAGTATTCCAGATGTGGGAGCACAAACGTCTTGTAGAGGAGAAGAAGGGTTTCGGTTTCATGACCCGAGAAATGCGCCTTAATCATCCCAAGGGCAGAGTAAGCCCGTTTTCCTGCGATAATGCACTGATCTCCCACCTTTAAATCCTTAGTGAAAATGACACCTAAAATGACACCTATTTTTTTTTTTTTTTTTTATAGTGATTTTGCTCTATTAACAGCAGGGAGAGAAGTACTGTTGTAAAAATAGGTGGTGCCAGTGTTTGTTCTCTCCAAGTTGAGGACTTCACACTTTGATGGATTGAACATGATACAATTCGCACTTTGATGGATTGAACATGATACAGTTCGCACAGGCCCAGTTGTAGAAATTGTCAAGGTCGGATTGCAAGGTCCTAGTATCATCAGGGATACGGATGGCGCGATAAAAGTTTTGTGTCATCAGCAAGGATATTACAGTTACAAGTCACCTGTTCTGGAAGTTCATCGAATAAAGACGAGGAAAAGCAGTGATCCGAGCACCGTTCCCTGTGGGACACCACTAGTGACGGGTACCCAATCCGACAGGACCCCATTGCTGCTCACACACTGGCTACGACCGGTGAGAAAATTTTGTAACCAACGATGAAGTTTTCCCAGAATCCTCTTAGCCTCTAATTTGAGCAAGATGTTGTGGGGGACCGTATCAAAAGCTTTGCGGATGTCCAGAAGAAGTACATCACAAGGATACCCGGCGTCGACGGAAGCAGACCAGTAATGATGTGCCTCGAGCAAGTTGGAGAGACAGGAGCGGTTCTTACGAGAACCATGTTGGTTTTCTTTAAGATGGTGGGTCTCGAGGTGGAGGTGGTCAGAGATGCCCTTCTGAACAATCCTTTCTATAATCTTGGAGACCTGGGAGGTAAGGCTGATTGGTATGTAGTTCTGTGGTTGGTTTCTTTCACCGTTCTTGAAGATTGGTGTGATAACAGCTGCCTCCAATCAGTTGGAATCTCTCCAGTGTCAATCGATTTACGGAAAATAATCTGGAGAGGTTTTTCATGGGCAGTCGCAGAGTTCTTAAGGATAGCTGGGTGAATATTGTCATTTCCCACTGCTTTATACGGGTCACACTTATTTAAGTAGTCCGAAACAGTTGGTATGTCGATGTTAATGTCAGTAAGTTCTGGAACGGCGGTATCAACAGTGGGGCAAGTAGCATCGAGTGAGCCAACGTTATCAGAGAAGAACGAACAAAAGTAATTGTTGAAAAGACTAGCGATCTCATGGTCAGCAGTGAGGGTTTTGTTGTTTTGGTTTTTCATACACATGCTGGGCATTGTTTTCCTTTTTGAGTGAAGAAAGGAAAACAGCACTTTGCAATTAGTCTTGCTTCTACGTGCCAAATCATCTTTAAAACTGGCTTTAGAGGATTTGGCTTCTTCAGTAGCGTTGTTACGGGCAATCGTGTATGCAATCCAATTTTCTTTGGTGTTACGAGATTTGTTAACGAGCCATTTACGTCTTTTAACATTAATCAGGTTCTTGAGTCTTCTGTTAAGCCACTGGCATTTATATTTCTTTTTAGACGATGGTGGGTGAGGAACAAAGCAGGATTCAATAAGAGTCAGGAAGTCTCGTAGGATTTCCCAGGATTCAGTACAAGAGGATTCGGTGAATTCCTCGACCCAGTTGATTTTAGAAATAATATCATAAACGAGAACGAAGTCGGCTTTCGTATAATATGGGCGGGTGGCACATGGTCACAAATACACGAGTCCAGTTGATAACAACATGGTCAGATTTTCCGAAAGGCGGATTTGGGGCGAGCGAAGAGACATCCACATTCTGGTTGGTGATCAAGAGGTCGAGCCAAGACGGAGTCTGACTGCTTCTGTATCTGGTGGGGAAAGAGACATGCTGCTTAAGGAAATGGTCATCAATAAGGTCTTGAAAGTTGTTAGCTTTAGTGTCGTTAAATGCGTTCCCCGAAGAATGGGACCAATTGATGTCTGGGTAGTTAAAGTCACCCATAATGATGAGTTCGGCCGACCGAGAGTTGGTGATCTGTTCCGAGAGCATCTTTAGGAAGAGATGATGGGAATGATAGTCAGTCTCAGGACTGCGGTAGCAGCAGACAACAAGAAAAGAGCCAGAGTCATTACGAACGTCACACCAAACGGATTCCCAGTTGCCAGCCTGGCTGATGCTACATGTAACAAGGGTAGAGTTGAGTGAAGACAACTCCAATCAGGACGCCTCCCTTATTAGGCTGGTGTCGGTCTGCTCGGTTAGCACTCGTAGTTAGGCAAGGAGTCAAATATGTCAATACAATCCGGCGAGTAATGGGTTTCAGTAATGCAGACAATGGATGGTTTTTCAGCATGAATAACAGTAAGGAGCTCGTCTTTTTTGCTTGTGACTCCCTCTGCATTAGTGTATTGGAAGGAGAGAGATTCGTAATAGTTTACTTTATGCATTGTTTTCAGATCCAGTTTCCTCCAGTTGTTTTCGAATCATTCTTCCTAGAAAGGGCATAATCAAAGCTCCGGCAGACCAAATGTTAGGATTAGACAGCTTAACGTAGTCCATCTGTGCAGTCTCAATGCAAAACGAGGCATAGGTGTTTTGCTTGGTCGCAAGTTTGATTGGGAGTATATTTACACGAGTACTGTCGCGCACAAGTTATGCGATTTGCTGAGACGTAGTAGCTGGTTTGTAACGGGAGACAAAAAGTTTTTTTTTTTACTTTCGTAGAGGTTTTTTGACCAGATGCCCTCTGTTGCGTCTTCCGTGGGGTTACCATCTCTATCCCACTAGCCTGATTGGTGCCAATAATGAGGTCAGGCTTCTTCCTGCTGACTTTAGTAGTATTTTGCAAAGCATTCATGTGTTGTGTTTTGGTACGATAGCCATCACCCTATAGAAGTGGGAGACAAGTGAGCCCATCGTCTATGGAACAGTACCAAATAAAGACAAACTATTTTCACCATCAGATTCGGCGTGCAACAATTAGTTAGAATTAATTTAAAAAAAAACTGGAAGAATGAAGTGGAAGATGCTGCAAGTGGCGAAAGTGGTAGAAGGGATTGAAGACTGGCTGCGACAATTCCTGTAATTAATTAAGTTGTTCCTCATCGTTCTGGGCTTTACGTTTTTTTCCCTTTTTTTGAATTTTAAGAGTTTTTTTTTTACAGGAATTGGATAGCATGCTTTCATTTGAAACTTAAATCGTGTTTCTACGTCACGTAGTACTGCAGAACTAAACTCGAGTTTGGAAACAAAAAAACAACATCAAAGTCCACTAGAAAAGCTGCGTCGTGCTTCACGATCCTCGGCCTACGGATATAGACAGTATCCGACGTGGGTATCTGGTGGAATGGTGAAGGATTACCGGGCTAAAGTTGTATTTGGTACTGTAGTATCTTATCTGACTTCTACAGGGAACATATTTTAAATGTATTAATAACCATATGGAATGGAAAATATTGGTCTATCTTGTACCTAGAGAGAGTAACCAGAGAAATTCAAAGGGCATTTGTAGTGTCCACAACCTATCTTGAGTTCTCCACAGAACGAACACAGATACTCGATTGTACGTTTTTAGTAGCAGAGTGCCTTGTGGATATCCAAGAAGGTTACTAAAACAATGGCGGCCGTCGGTTAAAGCCGCCCATCCAACAAGACGTGGCCGCTCATAAAATACTCGCAGGACTCCAGATGCGCCGCGCCCACAATAATGGTGGTGGCTAGTATTTCGTTCAGTTTCAACGGCAAATAATTTCGGAGGGAGATTATTTTAATAACAAAGCGTTAAATTCCCATGTGCACTACCCCTCTGTTCAAATGCAACCAAGCTGTGGTAGCCATCTAACAACTTAAAATTAAAAAAAAATATCTGGTGTCCCACTTCTGGGTGCTTTAGTTTTTAGTATTCACCGTAGCATATTCTGCATTATTTTAGCAATGTTTTTATTTTTTAATTGTACAGCTTCTTTTTGGATCTTTTAACACTTTCCACACCCATCCCATTTGGCGACGCCATCTGGGGCCTTTGAATCCCTGGCTGGTCTAACCTTGGTGGTAAGGCATTCGTGTCCCCAAACCTATTACCGTTACCATTCCTTGGCCATATTATCTACAGTGTGTTTACATGTAATTGTGGCTAGCTGTTAGTAACCCCCTGTTCCTTGCCGTTGCTATTGCAACAAATATTATTTTATTGAACAAGCAGCTACATCGACTGCCTAGTCGCACCGGTCTTCTGTCCAGTTCCACCACTTCCACTGTTGAGGCGCACACCTCAATCACGCACTTCAACAGCTGTCTCTATTATACTAATCTAAAAGCACTAACCATCACAACTGCCGGTTAAAAAAATGTTAGCTTTTAGGCCTATTTTACACTTTAGGCATAATTGTCAGCTTTTAGGCCTAATATTACCCAGCAGTTTTAATTTCGTAAGTAGCAGCTAATTTCGATTGTAGTAGCAGTATATTTGGATTGTATAGTAAGCGTATTAATTTTTGCAACACAGTGCGACTTCGGGCACCCAGTTACAGTGTTACAACGTAACGCGCAACGTAACCTATATAGATCAGTGGTAGTAGGGATATTACTTGAGAGACGTTGTTGATGAGGCCAACAACGACTGGTAGCAACTTGACGTTGACGTGGTAACATGATTTTAGGCCTAATTTTCACTTTTTTTGGCCTAATTTCTTTAACGCAGTTTTAATTTCGTAAGTAACAGATAGGCCTAATGGTGAATTTGGTCGACGGTAGCGTAAGCCTATTCATTCATGCAACAATGCGACAAAACGAAACTATTGTAAACGTAGCTACTCCATTTGTTTTTATTGCGTGTTAGCTAAGGATTTCAATTCGACTACCAAATGTTATTATTAAAGTTAGTTACGTCGAAGAAGTCTATCAGCTACAAGGAAGTAAATATGTTTTAATTTACCATGTTATTTAACTAACTTCTCACTCTGAATCTAACTTTGTAAACCGTGGTCGTCTGTATCTGGTACCGTTGCGAAGTTGAAAAAGGCGACGGACGGACGGTCGGACAAAGTCGTTGCAATAGTCTTCTCAGCCGCTACGGCTGATACAGAAAACTAAAAGCTGGTTAGCCGTAAAACAATGCAGTCGGGGAGGGCCAGAGTCTCAAATATAAGACCGTACATTATGGAGTAACAGATAACCAACTCTTCATGAATAGCAACATACTAACAAACACCAGTTACTACAGTTTCATGTATCTTCAATGGTGTCTTAGTTGTTGATGTTGATGTTCTGGTGTTGTTTGTGCAGTTGTTGTTGATAATACAGATTACATGACTTATGTTGCATTGCCCCGAATATAGGGGGTAGCCTAGGGTCACAAAGTTGTTCCATACACAATGACCCCCAAAATCATTCAATTTGTAACTTCGAGAAGAGTTTTGCACGCTGGTCACAGTTGTATACTATAGTTGCATATTATGCTATAGAGCAGTGACATTTGCCGCCATATTGGCACCATATTGGGTTTTGGAGGGCATAACTACAAGGTGCACTACATAAAAATAGAGGGAAAACAACGGAAGAGCGGATTTCTTAGGCTTAAAATAACGCTGTTTTCTCCAACAACAAAAATCGCGCGTTTTAGGTCTAAGAAATCACTCTTCACAGCATCGGCTTCAGTATGACGCCCTTCTGTTTCTCTCTGCAGTGCCCCTTGCAGCTACCCCATTAAGGCTCCAGCATAGAGTTATATACAATAATACTACGTCGTGTCACTGCTCTACAGTCTGTTCCACATTATGTTTGCAGGAAACTCACTGTATGACGCTACGTTTCCTTGCACCGACTGCAAAAGCATGTCGCTATCACACTTGTAAACTCTACACAAACTCTACACAGTTACTGTTAGAGCCTACGAGTTGAATATTTACGTGTTTTTGCATTCGTATTGGCAAGACCCATGGCGTCATACAGTTAGTTTCGTGCAAACATAATGTGGAACAGAGTATAGTAAATAAAATCGTAAGAATAATGACTTTTTCCTCTCTCACAGCTCTCTACGAAGAATTAGAGAATAACTAAAATTGCAAACCGTAAAAGAATTTTTTTTTTTTTATCAGTGGACAACGTACCTTTAGGTGGATTTCGTCAACCTTCATGTAGCGTCTACCAAGTGTAACACTAGGCATATTGGCGGTTTTAAGAAATGTCTCTATTTCTATTATGATTTGATAAGAGAAGGCATCGTGTAAGAAGAGGCAGCAATTTTTTAGTTTTATACTTGTTGAGTTTCACACCATTGTCCTATAATTTACCAGGGGAAGGTTGTTGACCGTTCACCCGGGCATTGCCTGACTGGTTTCCCCAAGAGTTTGACTGGTACCCAAAATAACAGGGCCATCGGTCCCAGAGTTTCACGTAACAACTTGAAGCCAAAGTGCTGCCTATCGCGCTAAGGAAAAGCAGTGGAGAAATCAACTGTTTACTCGAAGACACAAAGAGCGTTAGCTGTTTCCAACAGCAAGCAAATGCTGAGATTTTAACAGACCTAGCCACATCGCTCGTTTCGCTCGCTCAGTAGGCGTCGTCTCGGTTCGCTGGAGGATGTAATTTTGTTCTAGTACTATTACATTTTAAGAATTTTGTTTACGTCCGCAAGTGAAAGCGCAACGGTTTTCATGTAAGTCAGGCCTACGCAAGGCACTAACTCGTACCCAGAGCTGCTCGTGCTTTGCCACACCTACAGCAAGCACCTTGCCAGGTTTTGTTAACGTAGTAAATCAACCATATAGTGGAGCTTGAACGTAAGTTAGGCTTACAAAAAAAACTAACTCGTACCCAAAGCTGCTCGTGTTTTATTACAAATAAGGAGAGAACCGGCTAATCGCTTAACGTAAACACTACAGATCGATTCTTGCTATTTTAAATACTACAAAAGACGTAGAAATATTATCGAACCCTTTTTTTCTGTTGTCAATATATTTTCTTTACGCAATTTAGCATTTATATTTTGACCACTGATTTGAACACTATAGTAGCCATTGTTTCTCTTCTACGTGGTTTTGGCTAGTGCTACTCAATAAACAGATTTGATGGGATAAATTATGATGAACCTGAATGTTTTCTTTTTTTTTTCATAAAGTTTCGTCGGCGATATCGCCGAAGACCGCAGTGTCGGGGAAGCCTCGCGGACAAAACTGCTCCTTTTTTGCAAAAGGCATAACACCATTCTAATCAGAAAATGAGATTACCAATGGACGTAAACATACTAGTGTATTTGTTTTCCTTCTTAACGCTGTAGACAGTCCGTGATGACAAAAGGCATTTGGCTGCGAGTAAAATAAACATTTGTTGTGGAACATGTTTATTAGCCGTCCTCTGATAAAAAAAAAAGAAGATATATTCGAATTCCCATACTTTCAACCGGGACCGAGACGACCTATTTTATGCGCAGCGTATCTTGAGTCCTGCAGATATTTTATGAGCGGCTACGTCTTCCTGGAGGGAGCGGCTTTAATCGATGGCCGCCATTGTTTTTGTAACCATCTTGGATATCAACAAGGCACTCTGCTACCAAAAATATACAATAGGTTATCTGTGTTCTTTCTAGTGCGAATTATTCAAGATAGGCCGCGGACACTACAGACGCTTATCAAATCTGACGCCACTGTGCTCGCAGCTACCCGTGCAACCAAGGTCTTGCAAACCTTGTTAGTTCAATAAATTTGCCATCTGCCGACAAGAGATGGCGCCATTGACCAAACTTCCCATATCTCCACTCCTGTAATTTTATAACTCTGTTGGTATCTGTTGGTGTTGAGACAGAAACACTGTGGTACTGCCGCACTTACTGTATAAGATTTGACCTGTCTCCCATTTAATGAGGAAAAATGTTGATGGTAAATATCGCTTGCAACATTGTGGCATCTGAAATTTTAGAAGAAAAGTTTTTTCGTGCTCATTTCCCGTGTTTATCGCGGTTCACTTAAATTTTACTTTAAACATTAAATCGAGTTCGTTTTTGGTCACATAAAAAATTCGTGTTGCGTCATGTTTTCCGTGAGAGTTTCAAAAAAATGGTAAATTGTTGGATCATTTTCGCATCACCAGAATACTTTTAGAATGTATTTTTTTGATGGGCGTTTTCATAAACTCACCGAACAACTCACCGACCGATTCCACAAAAAAAAAAAAAAAACCTACCGCTTCCGCCAAAGGCGACGTGGCGCTTAAATGTTTTATGAACGGACTCGCTGGAATAATCGATCGTTGAGTGAAATGGAGGCCAGTGTCAGAAAAGAATTTTTTTTTGCTCACCATCATTTCCTCACCAGTCGCCCTTGCGTTGCTATGGACGTTGCTAAGGAGATTTACATTAAATAGCAGCCGATAAGAACGTATATTACTTATGATCGAGTTACCTGTTGCCTTCTTTCACAGCTTAGTGGGGATACTGCGTGACGACGATCTTCACCTGTTGGTAATTACATTGACGTAAATAATGCTAACGAAGAACTACTGGAGGTACGCGATGGATTCAGCAGAAACTGGCTCATGTAATCGGTGAGTACGGTGCTTCAGCGGTGACGTCACGCTGAGGTATCGTAAAATTCACCGAACGTTTCTGAACTGCTTTGATGAGACGGGGGATCATCGCTGAGTTGTTCGATGCGTTTATGAAAATGCCCATTGTGACATGTACCTTAATACGTCCTGAGACTCAACCCGGCGATAGCTAACCACTCTAACCACTGTGCTCACTGTGCCTTCTCACTTTGCTCGGGGACCCCTAACAACGCTCCCGGAGCACGTCGGGACTTAGTTTTTTTTTTCTTTATATTTTGTTTAGTGGCTCGGGGCGTAAAATTCGTCTGTTATGCGAAAGAGGTTTCACGGTATGGATACGCACTTCCGACAATTACTCGTAAACCAATACGGCATGTTTTGTTCTCCCCCCTCTTCCGTGCCCTCCCCCCAGTCTACCTTTGTGCCTTCTGACCGTCATGCTTCCGTTTCTGTTCTGCCGTCGTGCTAACGAAATAAAAAAAGACATCGCCCCCTCCCGGTAGCTTTCAATTTGAAACATATCCTACACATGTCTTCAGTTTTGTCTGCACACTTGTCTTCTTCGTGTACGCATCCGGGAGTGATAAAGAGGACGAAATAGCCAAATAGGCTAGATAAGTGCTAGGTTTGCATTTGTATTCAATTGTTTCTGGACGTACGACGAAAAGTAATTCGCAAATTAAGCACACTCACACACAACACACACACAAACATCTAGCATTTCAAACACAAACTGCATTCACTTTCAGACATGACCAGTGACTAAAAACAGTTCTCGTTCCCTGGAATTGAAGTTTCAATTATAGTTCGTTGCTTTCGAGGGAACTCTAATCCGTTGTTGTTTGTGTATCTTTATAGCTGTGAATTCCTTAAGGATACGAGCTCTAACGTTTTATTTCTAAACGGTGTTCAGTTAATTTTTTTTTTTT
>JAHWFP010237411.1:2929-16078 GCA_023313725.1 Lithobius niger
CCCCTGTATTTTATAACCTAAACTAGGTGTAAAGTTACCAAATGTATTTGTAGTGCGATATTTTTTATTCATGTTTGTTTAAAATAAAAACCAGGAGTTTTTCTTAAACGTCCGTCAGTTTATTCGCTCGTTGTTCGCTAGAAGTTAACTTGTAAGATAATTCTCTTAAACTTAGCTTAGCTAGCCTAATTTTCCCACCTTGGTGGCAGCGTTACCGCTTATTATTACAGTTAGCCTACAATATTAGGACATGTGTAGCTCCATTCCCTACGCCGGGACTGTAGCTGTTGTGCTTATTTGAAACAAAAAGTACCCAAAAGTAATAGTAAGAAGATCCAGTTACACCAGGCGAGCGGCGATGTTACAAGCACCTACCCCGTCGTAGCATCCGCCGTTACAAGATGTCCGTGACTCAGACACCATAGTCACAGAAGAAGACGCCCGCATTGTAGTCAAAATCAATGCCGAAGCAGACGTCAGCATTGCTGCTAAAAAACAATGCACATCCCGATGCACGCACTAAAGCTAAAAACAGTGCCCGTCATCAGCGCCCGCAACTAAGCCGTTCCGGAGCCGAGAAGCAAGGATAGCCAGGAACTGAAAGATGACGCCGGTGATGACTTCCCGGGTGTGTTAGGAACAGTTTGTCGAGCGTTCTTCTTTAAGATTGAGGTCAGAAGAGGAGATGAGTCTGGGTGCGAGACTAGAGAAGGCCTGTCAACTTTAGTGGGGTAGTTGAAATGGACTGTCCTTCTCTAATTTGTTTTTCCGGAGTGCCCGTTGATTCCTTTGTTTTTTACGTAAGGCCGAAGCCTGGTGAGTTGCGGCAATAAGACGCCATTCAGTTAAAGGGATTGAGACACAAACGGCAAGTTAAGGTAAGTTGTAATAATCACACTTGCGGTGAAATTGACAAACCGTCTTATGGGGATCACAACGTGTAGGATTCCGTAGACCTGGGCATGAACATGAGCTGGGATCTTCAATGAGCGGGATTCTGCCTAAAAACTAGTACTAGGCGGGATTCTGCCTAAAAACTTCCCAGAAAAGCTGAGCTTGCTTAATTTTCACCATGATGTGAAGAACAAAACCGGACCGGGAGAGCGCTAAGCAGAGGTGATGAAGTGCAACAGTGACGCGACTTGAAGGCGGGAAAAATCAGGAAGTGGAAGCGAAAGCGACAGTACAGTTGAGAGGCGAGAAGAGCCTCGGTTTGGGGTACGGAGCTACCGGTCGGGAGAGTAAGGAGTCGCAGACTATGGCGAGATGGAGTCGGAAGGGGAGTCTGGAAACGTGCCGAACAGGGAAGCGATAAGGCGGTGTGACGTAAGAAGACGTTGAACGAAGGATGGAGTCGGCCGTCGTAGAGAACGATGGTTCCAGCGACGTCGGGAAGAGGGTTGAGGTGACCATCTACAACTTTGTCTAATGGCGACCATGTGGTTCAAAGAAACCACAAAGGAGATCGATGTGGTTGTATCATAATGGAACAATTGTTAGACCCGTAGGAGGCCAGTGCATGGAGGCTTAGGTGGCGACAGATGCGGAACGACAGAGTCGTGGCACGGTGTGGGGACTGTTCGTAGGCTAGGAACAGAAGAAGGTCGAACGCCCTTGATCGAGCGAGAGGCTGGGCGGCGGCGGACGGGGGTCGGTGCGGGCGTCAGGGGGGAGCTTGTTTGGCGACCGATGTGACGTGCAGGTTGTGCGACATAAGAACCGTTCGCAGTAGGGCTGATAATCGGAACCGTAGGGCGTCAAAACGGCTGGATGTCATACGACAAGCCGAACAAGGTGTTGGGTCATCTTCAGATGCGGTCGGAAGGGAGACATATAGGCAGCAGAAGGAACACTGTGGGTCGGGCGGGCAGGCCAGTGGAGGATTCAGCCGAGAAGAAGGATGCCGAGAGGATGTGGGGCCGTGAGAGCGACGTCTTACGGCCGGCAAAAGAACCGAGAAGCTACGGGGAATGGGAGGGATGGCGAAGGCAAAGAGAGGTTAAAACCAGCCCAAGGTGACGTACCGGCTCCATAGTCGGGTGTCGTGGGGAATCAACGGGGCACCGGCGACGTCCATGTTTCAGTCGTGGACCAGAGGAGGCCTGGGATCCCCGGGCGGGAGCTGCAATGCGGTCAATCCCGCTGAAGGTCATAACATCGATGGAACGAAGGGAGCCAGGAAGCTTGGCCCGGCGGTCCAGGTGTAGAGCGATTCCGGGAGGGGGCCGTGATGTCTCCATTCCGGTCATGCCACCAGACGTCTACGGAACGAAGGATGACATGAGGCTCGGCCCGAAGTGGAACGAATCTTAGACGATCCGTGCGTGAGGCAAACCCGGGATACTACAGAATATCTGCGAAACGAAGGGAGCCTGGCGGGGTTATGTCGGGCAGTTCGAGAGTGGAACGATCTCGGGAGGCAACAGGAGGGAGCCTCCACAGCATCTTCATCCCGGCGTAGACGGAGTAGCTGCGGAACGAAGGGAGCAAAGTCCAACCCAGGGGTAGGGTCTAGACGGATCTTGTGTGGAGCGATCCCGGGAAGCAACGGGAAAGAGCCACGTCGTCTTCATCCCGGCGTCGACAGGAGCAGCTACGGAACGAAGAGAGTGAAGGTTAAGCCCGAGGAGGGCAAGGCCGAGATGGTGTCTAAGCGGAGCTATCCCGGGAAGCGACGAGAGGGGGCCAAGGCAGGTGATGTCAGATTCGTGGACGACCCCAAAAGATGGAGAAGGGTTGTGTCGTTGGGGCTGAACCAGGTAGGTTGAAGGACCGAGGTGGTTCAGTGTGGAGCGATCCCGGGAAACAACGGGAGGGAGCCACGATGACTTCGATTCATGCGGACAACACCAAAAGGTGATGACAGGTGGTGTCGCAGGGAACGGACTGGCTAAAATGAAGGGATGATGCCGTTCCAGTGCGGAGCGGTCCCGGGAAGCAACGGGAGGGAGCCGCGCCGACTTCGATCCATGCGGACGACACCAGAAGGTGGCGACAGGTGGTGTCGCAGGTGGCGGACTGGCTAAGATGAAGGGTCGTTGCCGTTCAAGTGTGGAGTGATCCCGGGAGGCAACGGGACGGAGCCACGAAGTCTTCAATCCATGTGGGAGACACCAAAAAATGGCGACAGGTGGTGTCGCATGGGGCGGACTGGATGAGGTGAGGGGCTGATGCCGTTCCAGTGTGGAGCGATCCTGGGAAACAACGGGAGGGAGCCACGACAACTTCAATCCATGCGGACGACACCAAACGTGGCAACAAATAGTGTCGCATGGGGCAGACTGGATAAGTTGAAGGGCGATGCCGTTCCAGTGTGGAGCGATCCCAGGAAACAACGGAAGGGAGCCACGACGACTTCATTCCATGCGCACGGCACCAAGGAAGGAGACCGGTGGTATCGTAGGGGACACGGCCAGGGCCGTAGGAAGCAAATTAAAAGAGTACGGCCTAACCAAATCAGCTAGGGGCTCTAGGGAGCACTGTGAAGTTCCAACAGCAGGGTTCCGGGCAGAACCACGGAAGTTGAAGCAAGTTCTGCGGGTACTGTAGCGTCTTGTCTGGCTCTGGAGGCTATGTTTTAAACAAATGTTTAAAGTTTACTTTTTTAGTTAAAATGTGGACATGGTGGGGGGGGGGGGGGCTGGGGCAGAGAATTTGTGTGGACTTTTTTTTTTGCTTTTCTAGTTCGCTCCACCGACTGGGGTGCATTTTCTGCCCGACAGTGAATTTTTAGTTGGTGCCCCCCCCCCTCCAATTTCGGTCATAAAGTTACTTTGTGCTATTAAGTGCACGATTTTGATCGGAAGAGGGCAAATTTTTGTGTTTATATAAGCTGTTGGTGTATCCAGTTTACGTGTGGTCGGTGGGAGGTTCTGTGTTTGAGCCCCAGTCGGGATAGTTGGCTTTTCTTTCTTTCTCAGGTTAGTGTATCTTGTGTTTTCACAAGGCCAATGCAGACTGTTTGCTTCGTTTACCCTTTACCTTGTGATTTATTATTTTTATTTACGTCAGTTCATTATAGCATGTCAAAAGTAATTCGTCTCCCCTCCTCCTTGTGTGTATAGGCGATGTTTTCTATTCCGTTATTATGACTTACAAAACTTATTTTTGAGAGAGGCATAATCGGCTGGCTGCTCGGTTGTGTTTTTTCCAAAGTTTGGTGTTGACTACCTTCTGAAGCTTACTTTAGCATTTCTTTTACTCCCCCCCCCCCCAACTCCCTTCTCTTGGTCAATCAAGCTCACTGTCCTTCGCAGGGTGCAGGGAAAGAAGTTGCGCTCTGTTTATGCATGGACTTGTATACTATCATACTACGTGATAGTCTAATCAAAAACCAGAACTGGTAAAAAGGGCTGCCAAGTTCCGAATGGTTCGGCCCTTCAAAGGAGTGATATTAACACACCAATACATTTGCCAAGTTAATCGCACCGCTTAATAGTCGAAGGTTAAATGAAAACTAGAACATTGCTACGTTTGGTAGCAATGTTTAAGTTTTCATTTAATGTCCCAAGTATTATTCGGTGCGATTAAGTTGGCGAATGTTTTAGTGTGTTGATATCACTCCTTTGAAGGGGCGAACCATTCGGAACTTGGCGGTCCCTTTTACCACAGTTCTGGTTTTTGATATGATATCAGTCCTTTTTTTAAAATTGTGTATTAGACCCTACTCCACTACCGTGCAGATGTGTAATAAAGTGGCACGTCAACAAGAAACTGGTTTTCCACAATTTGATACTACCTTTTGCCTATAGGCCGAACCATTCTCAACTTGGTCATCTCTTTATAGGTTTTTGGTTTGGTTTTAATTTTGTTGTAATTTCTTTTATTTCGTTAGTTTTGGTGTGTTGATATCACTCCTTTGAAGGGCCGAACTACTCTCAACTTGGTGACCTCTTCACCAGTTTTTGGCTTTGTTTATTTTGCTTTGATTTTAGAGTTGGGTTATTTTTCGTGAATTGGACGTGAATACAATTTCTTTGGCAACGTTATTTAGATTTATCGTGCTACACTAGTGTGTGGCTAGGCACGCACGTCAGTATACATGTTGTCATTGTCCGAACTTTGGTTGTCCAATGAGAGACGATGCCGACAATACTAACAATGGTTATAACAATATTTTAGTACTTACGTGCCACCCCACGCCATCCTCGTTACATCCCTAGGCTCCAAACCATAAAAGGTACGCAGTTCGTATCGTACTGCAGCCATTCGTCCAATTTCATAGCTGGAAGCCTTCCCGTTATATTGGTATCGATGAATAATCACCCTATGGAAATTAACATGGGGATGAGCGGACTAGAATTAGCTAGCTAGCTAGTTACACATTTTCAACGTTATTGAGGGTTAGATTTTGCATTGAAAGCAGCTTAGATGGCATTCCTCCACGAGTTAATTTTTGTCAGGTGGGTCATTGCTCTTGATTTCAACACAATTTAAGCTTTTGTACCGCATTATTATTTTTCCCCAAATACCTGAAATGTGCCCAACTATGCTTCAAGATATAAGACACTGACGCTATGGCGCCGCGCTACAATGGTTTACAACCTCGACAATTGAATTGATGTGATGTTTGTTGTGATGACTGTTGCCTAACTTGGCGCGACACACTAGCGTGTGTGTCTAGATAATAAGCTACATGGTTTACGCTGGGAAAGATGCTGCTCATCAAAGCTCGGCAGGAAAGCCACACGTGTGTTACAGGGCCGCTTCAAAAGTCTGACGACAGCAGACGCTTTATGTGTATTTGGATATATGGTATTTTAAAATTTGTGTGCCGAAAAGTGGTACGGCAAATGCCGCACCAGCCGTACCGCTTCCTACGGCCATGGACACGGCGACTACGACCCAGCCCCCTACGGGACGAAAGGTGATAATAATACGAAGCACCAGAAGAGAGGACAGCAGCCGCTGCGGCGGCTTGAGACAAAGATGACAAACCCATTGGGGTTCAACTCTTATAGGGAGGATCGCGCATGCGCGATCGGGTGGCTGAGGCGGCCGTCGTGAACTGAAATCTCAAGGCAAGGGCCGCATCGTTGAGGCAACAATGCTAAAATTGACAGGTATTGTACTTTGCAGCATAAAGAAACCGAACATGTTAGCAATCCATGACGCCCACACAAGTGATTTTATTTTTACGTACTAGTTCTAGTACACAATGTGCTAGGGTCTTTTCTTTTTACACGTACGTTCCTCAATCTAAATTGCACATGGACATCCAACGGTGAAGTGAATTTCCGGGAGTATTCCAGCATTGGAGCTTTTTCACATTCTTTAATCACGTTTCCAGGCCTGGAATTTCACTTTCATTTCTTCACGATATTCCCAAGTTTTAAAGGACCGGTACGAACCCAGAGCGTATTGCTGGGAAAATGCATGTACAAAACCTATTGGCTTTAACTGTTGCATCATAAACACCAACAGAGGCCCCAGGACTCATCCGTTATTAGTAAAGGTGGTAGCCTTTACTGTAAGGTCTGACCTAAACCTCCCACGTTAAAGATGAAATGAAAGATGTGCTTAATTTCTCAACGGGCTTTCAATATTTTTCACTCAAATTTAGGATATAAGCTTTGTTGGACTTGGTGAACATGTGTCCAAACTTTCTGATTTGTCACATCGGAGATCGGGACTTGAGCTGGAATAGAGATTTTCATTTTTGGCCTGTTGCTGTTCTTGTTGGCACGACACGTTTCTACAATGCTCTCTGCAGATCAAACTATCTGTCTTATAAAACTGGTTCTTAGCTCATTTTAAAGAAATTGCTCTGTAGATGTGCCCTTTCCATAAGGTCTTTTATAATTGGTCAAGTGGTTCAGGGGTTAGGGAGCTCTAGACGAACAGATTGTTATACATTGTTTTAAAAATTGTTATTATGCAACAAAGATTAAAGGGTTTGTTTCCATACAAGTTTGTGCAAACTGTAATTGATTAACTGAACATAAATCTGCTTCGCCGTTTAGAAAAAAGCATTAGAGCTTGCATCTCCATACTCACAGCTGTAAAAGTTCGCGAATAAAAACGGATTAGAGTTTACTCGAATGCAACCAACTACAATTTGAACTCCAATTCCAGGAAACAAGGACTATTTTTACTCAGTGGTTAGGTCAGAAAGTGAACGAAGTTTGTGTTTGAAATATTTAATATTCGTGTGTGTGTGTGTGTGTGTGTGTGTGTGTGTGTGTGTGATTATGTGCACTTAATTTGCGTGTTATTAATAGGCTTTTTTTTTTAATATTTGTATGTTTGTTGTTTTATATTTTTAAGTGTTTCCTGTGAGTGGCTATATGTGTATTTTGTGTGGATTTACAATTTGTGAAACAAGCATACTCCTAATTAAGGCAGTTTTTTTTTGCCTGTGTTTGGGAATATATTTTTCATCTTTTGTAGGCATTTTAAGGTTTACAGCGTCTGTTTTGCATGTGAATGTGTTTTAGATTTTCGTTCCGTTTCATGTGCGTTATGTATGTTGTATTTTATTTGTGTGAAATACCCAACCGTTTTGTTTGTTTGATTAGTGGTGTATATGAATGCGTGTGCATGGAGGCTGGCAAGTCACAATCCTTGTTCCCTGGAATTGGGAGTTCAAATTATAGTTTGTTGCGTTCAAGTGAACTCTAATCAGTTTTTATTTGTGCACCTTTACAGCTGTGAGTATAGGGATACAAGCTTTAATGCTTTTTTTCTAAACTTTTTTTTTTAGTTAATCTGGTGGCTTTTTTCGCTTCAGTTTTATTGTAATTGCTATGATCTGGTCTATCATGTGTATGGTTATGTCCATTGTCCAGCCAATTTTGCTTGCAAAAAAAAACGGGACATTAGAAATGCTTTCTGTTCAGGTGCCGCCCAAGCTTTGTCCCATGTTTGTTATTTGATGGCAAAACACTAGTGTGTGTCTAGAGTTACCCTGTCAGCTCGATGGTTAGTTGATTCTGCATTGTAGCAAGCAGATGCAGCATTATGGCAACCAATCGTGGAAACAATTCAACTGGCTTCCCGAAGCCCGCATTGAAGAAGTAAATAAGTCATTCAATCAAGTCGGCTGCACAATTTTGAGGTCTCAAGGCCTCAAAATTATAGACTTCACACCCTATGGTTTAAAACTGAAAATATTTAAGCGAAAACCAAGACCAATTCATTTTGGTTCTCCACAACTTTAACTATGCTTTATTGGGGCCGTAGCTCACAGCTATGCGCCCACCCTATAAAATAAGTACAAAACACATGACTCAAAACACTAAAAACCCGAAGCCAAAAAACTGACCGCGCTTATGCTACTGTTTCCCTGAACATCTCCTGCCACACCAATTCTAAATACAACCACTGTGTGCTGGTCTTGTCTTCTGTGGTCATGCCAGTGAAAAACCTGCTGCATGCATCCTGAGAACTTCACCTAATCAAGAGGCAGAAAAAGCAAGCACAAGTACCATACTACACGACCGGACAGGACCTTGCCGTGGACAACCTATCTGGCCAAAAATGCTAACCCAAAGAAGATATCACGACAATGTTACTTTCCCCGTGCCCGAGCATCGTTGCATCTTGTTCAAGTGAGTTAAATCAGATCTTGTGTACCTTGCCAATTGTTTTCCCATTGTTACATGTTGCAGCATTGCAATCTGGGGCCTCGCCGACGCAGCCGCCCGTTTAGTTTTTTTTTATTTTTGTGCACAAAAGAACTCTAATAAGCACTGCAAGATTCAAAACATTAAAACAAGCTAATTTGAACTGCATGGTACGCCAAAGCAGCACGAATTAGAAAAAAAAGCAACTTGTTTGATGCTTAAGTTAAGGTTTAACTGATCCAAAGTCAAAACAGCAAAAGAACACAAATAAACTTTCTTGTAAGGTTTCAGATACAGCAGTGTTGCTGTATTGTTTAGTCCACGTGAAACCTTACTGCTGTATCCAATCAATTATACACGTAAATGCAATACAGCCCAAATTTAAAACTCTTCATGCTCAAACAAACGAAGAATAATGTAAGGCTGCACACTCTACTACTTTCTTGGCTAAATTTGTTCAGTGTTTTTCAGTCATATCTTCTACTTTCCGTTCGTCACCCTACTGATGATCATTTTTCAAGATTTTCAAGCACCTTTCCAGGCATGGAATTTGATTACTACTTTCCAGGACATTTCCAGGTTTTCAAGGACTCGCACGAACCCTGAATTACCTGAAGAGCTGTGCTAAGCACAGTTAAGACGATCGATCAGTTTTTAAACATTTCCAGCAATGTCGTTCAACCAAGTAGAATGTACCAATCATTAGCTGATCTATCGTGTGCAAATCTAAAAATGTAAAAAAAAAATGTGAAAACAGCAGTAAGGTTTCATATGGACTATATAGAGCAACACTGCAGTATCTGAAACCATATAGGAAAGTTTATTTGTGTTCTTTTCCTGTTTTGACCTCGGATCAGTTAAACCTTACCTTAAGCAAACGAATTTATTTTTTGTTTTCTAATCACCTAATGGTCAATGAGGAATCAAATACTTATGTGAAATCGCTTAAGAAGGACGTGACCACTCAACAATTTTGGAGACAGTGGTGGCAATGGGTCAGTAATTGTTGGCTGAAGTAAATCTCCAGTTTTCTGCTTCACAACAGGTAAAAACAATGTCTGACCATAGCCGGCAATATCCAGCAGTGGAAAGCCAATGCATTGTTGGTCAGTGGTGTATGGTTAAAAATACTAAATGCTAAGTAAAAAAAAAAATTAAGTGTAATGTAATAATTAACTCTAGTTAATTAATTTTTGTCGAAGTTGTAATGACGGGCTGCCGAAAAAACTTCGTTTTTCACGACGAACAATTTTTTTTCTTGAGCGCACCAAAACGCAAAAAGACCTCGGTCTTTAACCCTTCGCCAAATTCTTAATAATGGACAGAAACGGCCAATCTTGGAACCATTTAATAGCCAAACACAATAGCTAAGTCTTCGGGAAGCCCAATCTTCAAAATTCCATCCTGAAGTCTCACAATCGCCATTTGAAAACTGCTCCAAAATTACTGCAGCGCTCCATCATGGCCGCTATTATTGAAAACTTGTATCTTGTATTTTCGATTTTATTGCTTTTATTTTAGGGCAAAAAGCCCAAAGACACTAGCTTAGTTGTGATTTAGGAGGGGCTTCCTTCATTGGTACTTAACCTCACATACATGTGGATACAGACAACTATTTTAAGTGTGATATTTTTTATTATGTTGAACTGCAGCAACTTCTATGAAAAATTTCCACAACGATCGTTACCTGTCTTTTAACTTTAAAGTTAAACATCCAATTTAACTTAAATGCGTTATAGTATTCACTAAGCTAGTTTATTTATCCATTTTTATACTTTGTTTATAATCTTTTGCCCCCAGAACGCTACCATTAGTCCGAACTAATTCGACATCGGCAATCACCGGACACGAATTTTTATGTAAATATTTTGCTCTAAATCTCTACCAAAACTCCGACTGACCATCCGAATGTGTGCAATAGCTTGTCCTTCTATTAAAACCAAAAATCTTATAATAAAGATCTGTTCACAAAGCCCATCCAAAAGTCAGTCTGTGCAAAGAAACTCAGTCTCCCCCCCCCATCCTAGTTGTGATGTGTAACACTGCAGTTTACCGTTAAGCTTATTTAATAGTAATGATTTATTCATTACCCAAAAACCCACGCACTAAGCTTTAACAAGAGCCAATTCACGATGTGCATTTGTAATTATTCAATCAATTTCCCAATGTAAAGGCCTTTCCCAAAGTTCAAGAGTTGAAAACTCAATTGGGCCTATCTTTAACCATTCCCTACTCCTTCAAACGGCTCTGCACCAAAACCCTTTGCTCTACAGACTTTCCCATTGTTCTCCTGGCCCTCCACCAATCAGACCCCTGCAGCTCTCCTCGGCGTCCACGCTTTGGTCGCGAGAATCCGCTGCTCTAGCATAA
The DNA here is from genome assembly GCA_023313725.1 of Lithobius niger. NCBI lineage: Eukaryota > Metazoa > Arthropoda > Chilopoda > Lithobiomorpha > Lithobiidae > Lithobius > Lithobius niger. The sequence goes on from JAHWFP010237411.1 coordinate 13,864, forward strand.
AAAGGCCCCCCAACCCTCAATCCTCAGCACAGCTCACAGATCTCTCAAGCTAGAAGGGTCACGCCAGTCGGGAGTGGAAATGTCACGTCCGTGGTTGCCATGCCGGGCAAACGGTAGTGGTTATTGAAAACTTGTATCTTGTATTTTCGATTTTATTGCTTTTATTTTAGGGCAAAAAGCCCAAACACACTAGCTTAGTTGTGATTTAGGAAGGGCTTCCTTCATTGGCATTCCTGGTCCCTACCACCATAATGTTAAGAGTAGGCATCTCTTTCTAAAAAGCCAAGTTCATTCTTTGTTCGTTTTTAAATGTAAACAAAGGGACGGTTTGATCCTTGTGGATTCAGGGAAAAATAACTGTTGGAAGACTTGAAAACTACAGTTGTCAAATATAGTTGCAACTTAGTGCACACGGGTCAGCTTGCTGGGTATTCCAGGATTGGAACCCAAGATAAAAATACTTTTTCTAATCGAAATTAAGTGTGTTTAAGAATCAACTTCGTTGTTCTTGTTTAGGTGAATTTTCCAAAAGTGTAAATTCAAGCCCAGTGCTTTTCAAACTTGTTAAAGCCAAAACTAGTGAACATAAATAGTAAAAGTGCTTATTATATTCATTTTCTGATGTTTTAAAATAAAAACTAAGTTTTTTAACTTCAGGTTCGTTCCCTAATGATTAATTGTTTCTAGTGTAAATTATCATGTAACCCATTTTAGCTTTATACTTTGTTTAAGCAATTAAGCAATTACCGGTAGCATTAAGGTTAGGCCTATAATAGGACACCGACGCTCCATCCCCCAAGCCGGGACTGTAGCTCATGCTGTGTTTATTGTCGTAAAACGTCGTAATAACCACAAAACCTGATGCTAAGAAGTATTTGTCAACCAATGATGTCGGGGGCGCTACAAGCACCTCAGCCGTCGTAGCGTCCGCCGCTACAAAGTGTTCTGAGTCGAAAATGACGCAGCGTTTCAGGTGCAGTAGGAAAAAACATCAAAATACCAGGGGCAGCTGGTCAATTTTGGTTTCTGTTGCCTAACCGAAATAAACATTACCTGGAATTTAGCATTCTCCTTCTCCAAAGCCATTACTCTAGAGATTAAAGTTATCGAGCCACCAGCCATGCAGCCCAGTGAGCATCCTCCTGCGCGGCCCTCTATAAAAGCATTGCGAGTGACTGTATTCATCTTTTATTCCTCTAAAGCATCCACGTGGTAACACAGAGGGGAGGTAGGGCGGGTGAAGGTAATGTATATTTTCCGTTAGGCAACAGAAACCAAAATCAACCAGGTGCCCCTGGTACTTTGATGTAAACGAAAATATCCATTACCGGGAATTCTAGCATTCCAGTAGACCTCGTCAAACTGGCGGTGGGCACCACCTAACGGGTTCCTTAAGGTTGCGTCTGCCTCCCCCAAAAGTTATTAACTTCGCAAAGCAAAACGAAGGTTTAGTGAAGAAGTTGAGCATGGAAAAACTAACAATTACATTACTGAAGGGGGTTTAAAGAATCAGTCGGACAGCAACAAATGGTTCGAAACAGGAAAAGTAAAGAGCTTCGGCCTGATATAACATGTCTCGGAAGTAATGAGACACGAAGACAGAGGTGTGCCTCCAAGACGTGGCTTCGAAGATACCAGCGACGGGTACATTACTGTGGAAGGCCCAGGAAGCGGAGATGGCGCCAAGTTCGTGGGCAGTAACGCGAATGTTGTTATCCATGCAGTTGATGTCCTGGGCGTCGTAGGGGATGACGGTCTTGATCCAAGTTGCAATCATATGAGGAGAGGTTTTGTCGGCATGTTTAGTGAAGGGAAGAAAAACCTGGAAGCGACCCTTGCGAAGGGTTATGGTCTTTAAGTAAAAACGAAGAGGTCGTACCGGGTAAAGCTGACGCTCCGGTTGGCCTCCAAGGACATTGGAGAGCACAGAATGATGAAAAGAAAGGACCATTTGCAAGGTTTTTTTTGGTTTTTTGCACAAAATGAAGTTCAGTGGTCAAAGACACCCCTTTGAAGTCTGGTAGGAAGAAACAGTCGGTTGGAGCAGAGGACAAAGCTTGTACTTCGCTTCAGCGAATGCTGACTGCAAGAGTAAGAAGAAAAACGGTTTTCTGGGCCAGATGACGAAGGTAGCGGGTCGAGAACGATTCATATGACGGCATCAGGGAGTTCAGAATGATTGAAAGATCCCAATCTGGTAACAGTGGTCGTGGGT
>JAHWFP010237411.1:16178-28969 GCA_023313725.1 Lithobius niger
GATTTCGAAAAATCGAAATCTAGCGACCGGTCACACGACGACCGTTCCCAAATGACTAGTGCAGATGACAACTACCTGCGGCCTTAAAGACCGAATTGAGAATGGAACGATAGACCAGGATGGTGAAGCCTTTCAGGCCCTTCTTGAAGAGGTCATTGAGAACGCTGAGGAGGTCTGGAAGAGGTGGATTAATCGGATTGACTTGACGTGAGACACAAAGAAACCAGCAGTGCCAATGACTGTCATAGATTTTATTGGTGGAAAACCGGACAGCTTTACAAGCAATGCGGGAGGCCTGCTCTTCAAAAAGGTGATCCCAGAACAGGGTCAGTGCGTCTAATGCCCAAGCCTGGCCGTTGTGAATCAGGTTTACGAAATGGCGAAGTCTGGCATTGTGCCAGATCGACCATAAGACGACCCCAAATGTTGAATAGATATTCTCAAATGGACATCTTTAGAGTCCATTCGCCAGTAGGTAGAAAGTGGGTGAGACAGGGAGTCAGCGATCACACTTAGACTACCCGGGATGTGAAGAGGCAGGATTGTCGTCCCAAAGGAGATGCAAAGGCGATAGATTGCTGATGTTAGCTCGTGGAGGTTGTGAGACCTTGTCCCGCCCTCCTTTAGAAGGTAGGCGATGGCTGTTGTGTTGTCGGCGTGGACTTGAACCACCTTCCCAGAGATGTGGTTGCAAAAATGGCGAAAGGCATAGAGAACCGTCCTGATCTCGAGGACACTGATGTGGTCGAGTTCGTGGAAAAGCCAGAAGCCGGAGACCTGATGCCCCCACCTAGAAGGGAGGCATCTGTCAAGAGGTGTAGATCTGGGAGAGGTTCGTGTAAAGGTACTGATTGGATCAGCGTCAGGACGTCCATCTCCAGAGAAGAATGGCGAAGGGAAAATCCTTGGGAACCATATGTGATGGCAGGACGCTGGGTTGGGTCGCACGCGGACGCTTGCTCCATTCGTCGATACGAAAGTGGTGGCGTGTTCACGTCATCCATCTGCCATAAGGCACTAGATCTGCCCGATGAGGGTGTTGAGGTCCGTCAGGGTCTAAGATGAAAGGTGAAGGAAACTTCTGATCGGTAATTCTGTCTGGGTAGGGCATAACAGTTGCAGAAGCCAGGTTGAAGAGGAAGAAAGAGCGAGGCGCGGCTTCTTGAGATTGACCCCGAAACCTAATTGCCAAAGGAGGTGCACGGCGAAGTCTCGATTGCGAAGGAGAACGGAGGAATCCTGCTGTGGAAGGAGCCAGTCGTCAAGATAGGCACTAGCACGTATCTGGTGCTGATGAAGTGTTGCCAAGAAGGGCTTGAGGGCTGTGAAGACCCTTGGTGTGGCGTTGAGACCGAACGGAAAGCACAGGATTTTATAGACTGTTTCGTTGTAGATGAAACGAAAGAGATGGCGGACAGAAGCATGCAGCGGGATGCGCAGGTACGCGTACTCTAGGCCGATTGACACTGTCCAGTCCCCTTCATGAAGGGAGTGACGAATGGGTTCGAGGGTGTCCATCTTGAAGTGAGAATTCAAAATCCGTTGGTTCAGGGGCCGAAGGTTGAAGAAGAGTCTGTAGCAGCCGGTTCACTTAAGCAGAGCAAGATGGATCTTTAGAAGCCGAGACGAAGGGGATCGGGACATTCCCGAATATCAGCCTTGAAGAGAAGGTCCTGAACTTCCGACGTCAGTCGCAAAGGGGGCAAAGTACCATGTCACTGGGGAGACAAGTGGCGATTGGCCGGATAACACTGGAAGAAAACCGTCGCAGGACGTGAGGGACGGAGGTTACTAATTGCCAAGCCGGGAGGAAGTGTTCTAGGCGTCCCCCTACAGGAAGGGCCCAACGACGAACGTCATTGGAAGGACTGATATCGTTGTTTGGGTCTGGGACAGCATAACGGGAAAGACGGTCTAGGGTATAGAGCTTCGGCCCTGGGAACAGCCTCGCCGGGGTCCCTACTCTCAAAGGGCTGGGCACCCGAAAGACGCAGGCTGAAGTGGTTCGCATCGTAATTGCCAGAGAATCTGAAAGATACCAGGTGTCCTAGGTGGTGGCGCGAAAGGGACAAGAATTCATCTTATTGAAGAACAGAGACTGCTTGGGGCGAGAGGCCTTCGGTTTGTGGGCTATGTCTACATGTGGGGCCAACTTGTGGATAAGTCCACAAAATGAGCGTGTCGGATTCATGGAGTGTTTGATTTCGAAGTTTGTGGCATGTAGAGTCGTTGAGAATGGAGGCAGTGTCAAGGGCGACATCCCGAAGGAGAAGCGAAGAGTGGACGAGCGCCTTGGTGAGCCAGTTCATAGAGTGGAATGTACCTTAGCAGGCCTTCCGAAAGACATGGCCGATGAGGAAAGCCAGTCGCATATCTTCAAGCTCATTAGATTCTGAAGCGAGTTTTTCACATAACACGTTCACGGCAGCGTGAAGGAAGTCAGCCTGCGAAACAGCACGAAGGCCTAGGCGAAGGAGACGGTCGTTGTCTTTGAGAACTTATGAAGGAACAGAGACTTTCCGAGGAATGAAAAAAGGCTGTGCCGAAATCCATCTTGACTGCAGCAGTGAGGAACTCTGAGGATATGTATCGAAGTTTCTCGGCCATGACGAGGAGGTGGAAGATCCTTATTCAATTCCAATGTTGCATAATCCAATTATGTTGCCTTTGCCAAGGAGCAGTCCCCCATTGTGAAGGAGAGTTGTGAGCAGAGTAGGACTGCATGTTGTCGAGGAAAGCGGTCGCGTAATCCAAAACCAAAGCAAGTGGAGAGACCCTGGTTTTTAACAGGATCCCCAGTGGGTGACGAAGGCTCTTAAAGAAAACAGTCAGGGTTCTGAGAAGGTCTCGCAGAGGGATTTCCGAAATGTCCAGGTTGTCAGCGAAGGAGGCAACTACTGTAGTGAGCATGTCGCGAGTCATTGTCACGAGAAACGACTGAGGAGTGGTGAGTGTCCTCGATGACGGCATGCGTCACGGTCGCTGTCATCGGTCAAGAAGGCCAACGAAGAGAAAGCAAAGGAATTGGTTGACAGAAGACTGAAGATTGCTTGCTGAATGAAGGCGAAGGTTCTCGGGTGGGTGAAAGCCAGCGGTGACGATGCGTAGGTCCAGGAGCGTCGAGGGAAGTTCGTCGTCACTTGCGAGTGCCAATGTTGGAGGCAGCGACTCGAGACAAGGCGAAAGCTTCTGCTTTTAACTGAAGGAGCGACGGGCATTGTCCGTGAGCAAGTACACCTTTTCCCACGAGAGAGGCGCAGCTGAAGTAACAACCCCCGCCGAAGGCGTAGGGCTTGACAAACGATAAGAAAATTTCGATGAGAGGTCAACAGGCGCCGCCGAAGGGTGAGCCGAATGGTGTTTTGTCGGCATTGCGGCAGAACTTGACTTGAAGCTTGAGTCGAGAATAGACCTCCTTAGCCTTGAAGAGTTCGGATTGAGTAGAGCGAAAGTCCGAAGGCGGGGCCACAACCTGACCACAGGGAACTGGTGACGTGGAGGTCGTTTCCATGGTACAAGTAGCCCCTTCGGGAGCTGAAGGGTGGACAAGCAAAAGGCAGGGCGACTGAGAGCCACCCAACGAACGATAGATCGCAGGACGTCCACCGTGACAGAGGATGGTGATGGTGGAGCACTAATTCGAGCCGAAGCTTCTTTGGGCGTGTCTTGGCATGCGGCATGTAGACGAAGGAAGAGGGAATCACGTTGTTTCCCTTTGGAGCAACAAAGATGTCCAAGCAGTACGGACCGTACAAAAGAAAAGATGACATACAGTCGCTCGCAATGCATGTATAGAGGAGGGGTGCACAAGAGGATGCGCGCTGGGCTGCGTGGCTGGCGGATCTATAACTTTAATCTCTAGAGCAACAGCATTGGAGAAGGAGAATGCTAAAATTCCAGGTACTAGGTTTTTCGTCGGCATATAAAAACAGTAATTTTTTCCAAGTTATTGTATTTGGTACCGGTGGAATTTTGGTACCGTGATGTACCTTGACAACCGGGATTCTGCCCAACACTACACTGCATTGCATTGAAGGTATGTACTACAAGATCCTTAAGTGTAAACTAATTGAACAATGGACTTTTTTCCTTATTTCGCACACCCCCAACCAGACCTATTGCCTTAATGACCACAAAGTTTTGGTGTTTCGTTGGATTTCACATTTTTAGCCCTGAAACCAGGTGGATAGATCAAATAAACGGTCGATCAATCTCTGGAGGTTCTAAAGCAGTCCAAATCCCTGGAGAAAGCAGCTAGTTCGCTTTGACGGGCAGGCTGCCATGACAAGAGCTATTAAAAATGTCTTCTGGACGAGCAGTTTGTTCTCCGGGTAGACTTGTAAAAGTGGGTTTCCATGGGACGAGATGCTGAGATGTTATAAGTGGTGCTGGTCTAAGCATATATATATAAGAGTGCACACGTGCAGTGTGTGGAATTCGTAACAGTTGACACAAAGCAAAGACGTTGTTCTTAGCCTACATCTTCCTTGAATTAATACTGCAGCTTTAAAGACCCAAACAGGTCATACGTTTGCGCACAGCATTAATACTATTAAATACTCCACGTTTGACAGTACCAATGACAACAGTTTGACATAAGCTGGTGTTGTAATAAAGAGTCCAACCAACAGAATGACTAATTACAGGTGTCTTCCCATGGTCAATAGCACCCACATTATGCACTTATTAAAGAACGGATAACACGAAAAGTTTCAACACACAATCTCAAACTTCCAGAAATATAATCTTACAGCAAATGTTTAATAGTCTATAAATTCAACTATTCTTCATCACGCCTTTTTGGAACACTTTTAAGTCTTCCTGGTTTATATTTTGGCTCTTGTTTTTTGAAACTGGCGGAAAGATTATAGTTCCGTAAGTTATGAGATTGTGTGTTGAAACTTTTCTCGTTATCCATTTTTTTACAATGTTGAAAATGAACTCTCATAGCAGCAATTCTTTTCGTATTTTTAACTTATTAAAGCCAATATACATCGAAGCAGAACACATACTGATGAATTAGACATAAATTTATTAGTCCTTACCTGGCCTAGATTAAGCAAGGGTCCCCATTGCCATTGATTTCCTGCCCACTGGTGTTGTGCCTTCAAAAACATAAATACAGAAAACATAAATTATTATTACTAATAAAGGCCAATACACATAAAATAAACATGGTTGTTTGTTTTTGTTGCAGAAAGGCATCAGAATAGCAAATCGACTAAATACAAAATGTCTAAATACCAAATGTGCAATAAAAGTAACATCACATGAGTACTAAAGATAACAAACGTACGTCTCGCACAAAAACAAATTCTGACCAAAAAAAAAAACAAAACGGAAAATTGTTTTGAAAAGTTAAGTAACAAATCTTTGCTTTCCCGGATCCATTGTCGGAGGAGGAGATATGCTATTGTATTTCAATTTTCTTCAATTATAACTCCTACCATATAAGGAAATATGTCGCTGTAAAAAAGTATGGCATCACACGACAAAAAAAGGTGGGAATCCTTAGCCAGGTTTTTTTTTTGGGGCTGTCGTTACTGCTTTACCTAACATGCTTAATTTAAATCTTGTCAAACAAATACAATGGCCTGCAATGATTATAGCCTTACCAATTGTGAACGATTTTTGCGGTTAATTGATTCTTCAAACGATAAAAATTCGGCTTTACAAGTTTCGTTTTGTAGACATTTTGTTTACGTTTCTGCATTTAACTATGACACCTTTTAAAAGAACGCAGTGACGGCATTACAGAAAAAACACTCAACTTTATTTCAGTTTTGCCAAATATGCAAATGTTTAGGAAGCCCTTTTCCCCCGTTCAGAACAGCCCTGAACTGGTGTCTCCCAAAGAACAAGCACTGTGCTCAGACATACACAAGCTACCAGTTTCGTTCCGGGGTGAGCAGATAAGCGTCTAGAGAGGCAGCGTGGAACTTGAGCGTAGTCGGCAACTTTACGCAAATGTAAGGGGCAAACTTAGTACATAAGGAACTGTATTCACTGACTAAACGACGAGTATTAATCAACCAGCATTCGTGCTAATAGGCACTTGTGGTGAATATTTTAGTTCCTTCCCTCCACCCTAAAATGATTCTTAATTATGTTAAATTTTAGAAAGGTACACGATTTAAAACTTCACTAACGGGTCCAAAAAAGTAATTTTACTGCAAAAAGTCAATCTATCGACGCACTTCTGAATGCTCAGACCATTTACGTCATAACATACACAGATGAATTTTTAATCATGACAAATGTGGCAACACAACTTAAGTGCAAATTTCACAGTCCATAAAGTCCACCCAAATTACCCTTAATTATGTCATAAGGCACATAGTTTAAGGTGCCTTCATCATTTGTAAGTGAGGGGAAAATGCTATAATAAGAGACCCAAGCATGCACACCAAAACGGCAGCTCCATAGGATCCTGCCATTTTGAATCAAAGATGTCAACGACTGAAAAAGATATCACCCCCTCTGCGAACCCTACGACATCACCCCATGTGGCCGGAAGTCATGTTATTACCCTCACACCATGTGACCTCACTTCATCAATGCACCGGATGTTTCCTGGGAACGTCAATATGTCAATTCTATGCGTCAGACACATAAAAATTAAATACATAATTTGGCAGAATTTACCCATGATCTTGAGCCAGTGTGTTTCGTTAAGTCTTTAAAGAATATATAGGAATCTAGAACAATTAAAAACAATACCACAATAAAACACAGTATTAGTTCTTAAAATTTTCGGTGAAAATTGTTGTTCACCTTTCTCAGAAAGTTCCGTGCGCTAGGAAATTTAAATTGGCGCTACATCGTAAGAAAATAAGAACTAATACTGTGTTCTCCTATTGTGGTATTGTGTTTTTAATTGTTCTAGATATCTTTTGCATACCATTGCAAATGACGGTTGCCAGTTTTCGCTAACATATAGGAAGCTTCCAAACGTGAATACCATTAACCATTAGGATACGGGAACTGCAATCACGTAGGATCCACAGATAATTTGGTAGAATTTACATGACTAGGATAATGAAGTCACATGGAGCATGTGACATGGGAAATTACACCACAAAGTGGAGGGTGGGTCATCAACCATGAGGAAGAAGCACAGGCAGAATTTACATACAATTTTGTAGAATTTACACATCCCAATGGAGGTGGCCGTGGGGTCCCAGGAATTTGCACGACTTGATCAGATGTCACATCCGGTCACAAAGCAGGGGTTTCTAACAATCACGAGAATGAGGGACATGTAGAACTTGTACATAATTACGTAAGATTTATACGAGTTGATCAGGTTTCAACAACCAAGACTTGATGTCAGGAGTGGGAACCAGAAAGTGGGGCGTTTCAACAACCACAAGGTCATAATCACCTAGAATTTACACATAATTTGGTAAAATTCACAATACTTGATAGAGTGAAGTCATACAGTGTAGGGGTAATGACAGGACTTTTGGGTTCTTGGGGGCGACGGCGCCGCTCCCGGTCACGCTGGGGGAGATACAGCCACTCCCGGTCACTCTGGGGGCGCCACCAGCGCTGTTCCCGGTCATGTTGGGGGCGTCGCCGCCGCTGCTCCCGGTCACGTTGGGGGCGTCGACGCCGCTGCTCTCGGTCACGTTGGGGGCGTCGACGCCGCTGCTCTCGGTCACGCTGGAGGCAGCGCCGCCGCTGCTCCCAGTCACGCTGAAGGCAGCGCCGCCGCCGCTCCCAGTCACGCTGAAGGCAGCGCCGCCGCTGCTCCCAGTCACGCTGAAGGCAGCGCCGCTGCTGCTCACAGTCACGTTGGGGACGGTGCCGCCGCTGCTCCCAGTCACGCTGAGGATGCTGCTGCTGCTCCCGGTCGCGCTTGGGGCAACGCCGCCACTCCCAGCCATGCTTGGGGCAACAGCACCGCTCCCAGTCACGCAGGGGGCAATGCCGCCACTCCCAATAATGCTGGGGGCAATGCTGTCACTCCCGATCACGCTTGGGGCAACGCCGTCACTCTCGGGCACGCTGGAGGCAACGCCGCAACTCGCGGGCACACTGGGGGCAACTTTGCCGTTTCCGGTCACATAGGCGGATGACCGCAATCACGCAGGGAGGGGAATGCTACTGTGTCACGGGGGTGACGTTACTTCTAGTCACAGCGAATGCCAATCCCAGTCACTGGGGAAGGGGACAACCACTACCGTTCACAGGAGGGGCGCGCAATGCCAGTCAGTCACAAGGGTGGAGGAGGAAGGACAGCGACGCCACTTCCGGACAAGCGAGGGGGCGATGACACTTCTATACACGCTAGGGGGAGATGCCACTTCCAGTTACGCGAAAGGGCAACGCACTTCCAGTCACGCGAAGGGCCGATGCTACTTCCAGTCAAGCGAAGGGGCAATGCCACTTCCAGTTACGCGAGGAGGCGATGGCACTTCTACTCATGCGAGGGGGCGATGCCACGTCCAGTCACGCGAGGGGGCAATGCCACGTCCAGTCATGCGTGGGTGGCGATATCACTTCGTCACGCGTGGGGGCGATGCCACTTCGTCACGTGTGAGGAAGAGAAAGAGCACCGAATATCACCAGTCAAGCGGGGGACAGGGGGGGGAAGGGACCGCCACCACTTCCAGACAAGCAGGGATGGGGGAGACCACCACCACTTCCGATCACAAACAATTATGCTTGGAGTCGCCTTTTGAAACACATTGCAGTCTGGCTTGGTACAACAAAGACCATGTCATCTGCAGCCCTCATGTGCACAGATGTCCGTTACAAGATGAATTCTGGCTGATCCACAATTAAACGGAAAGTTAGGTCCATAAGCATGGTATGCTTAAAGGGGAGGTTTCTGATGGAAGTTGTACTATGAAAACTGGGTCTTATATCTATGGCTAAGCAAACTAATCACAAATTAGAAGGACTACATAGCTTACTGGACATTTAGCCCACACAACGATCTGTCTTGGATGAACATAGTAAGAATGTTTATTTTGAGAGACATGTACACACAAGCACATTCTTGATACTACATTCTTAATGCCACATCCTTGATATTAAATCTGAGGTTACAGACCTTGGTTAAGGTTCACAAGCGAGTCCACCGCACATTGTATGATGCTGGTTACCAAGGCTTTTCGCCGTTTGCATATTGTTAATCGCTGTTTTGCTCTTGTAAATCTCCATACGCTTGGGCATTTAAAGTCTACGTGCGGCCTGCACTGGAGTACGCCAGCTCCGTCTGGTCGCCCCACATTCTTTAAGACATTGACCGATTGGAATCAATGCAGCATTCCTTTACTCGGTCTCTACCTGGTCTCCGGAGCCTTTCTTATACTGATCGTCTGCACCTCTCCGGCCTAGACCCCCTTGAACTGTGTAGGCTACGTGCTTTCCAGATCATTCACAATTTCCTTCCTTTTGACTTTCCGTTTTTTACCTTTTCCAGTTCCTCCAAGACTCGGGGCCACTCGCGTAAACTCCAAGCTCTTGGGTCGCGGCTTGACTGCCGTAAATTTTTTTCCGCGTCATGTGTAGTCCAATACTGGAACTCCCTGCCTGAGGCTGTGGTTTCAACCAATTCCCTCCATACCTTCCGTAGACTGCTTGCTGCTTGCAACCTGTCTCACTTCCTCCGTAGGACTTGATACTTTGAGTACTACCGGAAATTACCAAAACTCCCATGGATCCCGTCTTTTTTGCACCTTTTTTCCCTCTATGGAACGGTGTCAGTGGCTTTGCCCTTCCGTTACTTTTTTCCCTCTACGGTGGACAGAACTATCTTATTTATTTATTTATTAAGCACACACAACGGAAGTGATGCATCGACCGCTTGACCAGTGTGACATCCCACGTGACCGGAACTGACGACCCTCCCGTGTTTGCCTTCTTGACCTCCATTGACGCCACATCGTGGTCGTCACCTTGACCTGCAGAGACACCACATTGTGGTGTTGCCTCAGCTGGATGTGTAAATTCTACCAAATTCCATGTATATGCTACCAAATTTAACTTTTCCATAATTTCTACCCTCGACCAGAAGTGACATCCCCTACGGGACTGAACTTCAGGGGTGTGACATCATCCCCCCACTGACTAGAAGTGTCACCCCTCCGGGGGGGGCCCCCCCCCCCCGAACCAAAAGCGATGTCATCAGCCCTGGGAGGGTGTTTACCAAATTGCCTGTAAATCCTACACACGCCTCCCCCAGGAAGTAATGACAGCAACCACTTGGCCGGTGTGACGTCACTACTTCCCCCAGTAACCGATATTTTGAATTGAAGTAGTCACACCGTGATCAGAAGGAGACGACATATCGCTGGAAAACCAACACAACTCCTACAGAACAAAACACTTTGAAAGGACGATAAAAAAACGAAAATAGGTTTTTTTAAATAATTTAATTATAAAAGTATAAACATACAAAATATATATACACGAAATATAATATTTACAAAATGAAACATATCCGCGCGAAACGATTAACCTAAAACTAAAGGTACCAACTGATTACATGTGTTAAAACGGATCTAGCGGTTCAAATTGTTCTGATAGTTTTACCAATAATTCTATTGTTCGAAAGTTCGTAAAATGGTCTGCTGTATTATAGAGCCGCCTTAATTGTATGAATTTTCTAGATGTTTTATCGTTCTAGTTTCTTTGATTTTTATGTTCTGAACAGCATTTTGTGATCTAACTTTTAGTGGTTTTTGATTTAACGATTTAAACCAGTTTGGTTCACCCGTTGGTTTTAAGCACGTACTGCGGCTAGATGTTGAGGGAGCAATTAATGGGAAGGTTTGGAGAAGCAAAATGTGGGGAGATGATGGCGGCTGGGGTGGCGTGGTTTTGGGGGGAATGGGCTGCAGCGAGATGTTGAAGATTGTGCTGGGGAGAGCGGACTGCAACGTGATGTAGAAGATTGTGGTGGGAGGGTTTTAGGGGAGAAGGCTGAGATGTGATGTTGAAGGCTGCAACAGCGACACGGTTTGGCTAGGGGAGGAAGACATGTAAGCATAACCACAACCTTTTGAAGTAAAAAGCGTGAAGGGGTGTAGAGATCGGAGGAGGGGGAGATGAAGTGCAGTCAACGAAATGAAGTGATCGTTGGTAGGGGGGGGGAGGTTGGAATAAGGGGCAGCGAGGAGGCAGGTAAACTGGGATGGGGAGGATGCTGAAGAACGAGAAGGGGTTAAGAGTGAATGGAAATAGATGCCTAGATGGTCGGATGGGGGAGGGGGAAGGAGGATGGAGGATGTAAGGGGTTGGGGTGTGAGGACAGAAGGTAGGTGGAACACAGAATCTGAAATAAGGAGGGGGGTTGGGATTCACCGAAAAAAGCTCGCCGTTGAGAATGGTCAAGGAAAAGGAGAACCGATGGAGGATAAATATAGTGACTTGAGAGAATTATCGTTAACGTAACCCCACTCAGTCATTACTAATTCAGCTGGGTGGGGATCTGCTGAAGGATTTGTGTAGCTGACATCAGTCTTGTTGTCCGGTTAAGATCGGGGTGGGTGGGGGGCGGTGGGTTGTTCTAGAATAAAATAATGCGAAAAAATCGTTATTTTAAAAATGAAATAACATAAATTAACATTTTAAAGAAATTAAAATAACGTACCATTGTAGTGCGTGCATACGAGGTGGATGACGCATTATTTACAAAACCCCACCCTGGCGTTATTACACCATCTGGGTGGGGAGTCACTTGTTGGTGGTGGTTTAGCGGGTGCGTTCCTGGGAGAAGGTGGGTTGGGGGTGGTGGATTGTTCTGTATTAGAATAAAACGAATTATTATTATTTTTAAAAACAAAATATCGAGAATTAAGTTATTAAAAGATTTTATTTTTATAGAACTAAAATATTGTACCATTGAGACGATGCGGGGAAAAACGGAGTTCCACGGGGGGAGTTCGTTATTTTCAGGATTCTGTTTTAGAACAAAAATAAAAAAGATATAAAAAATTGAATATTTCAAATTAACTTTTCAAAAATAAATACTAGGTTGAGAAAATAAAAAATAGCTTACCATTTCTTGACGATTTCTTGATTAGAATTCGGAAAGATAGGTAAATGGTGGCGCACAATTTTCATCTACGGTATATATACTAGTTTGAACACAATTTATCGCATAGTCAAGGTCTAAGCTGGCCTTTCAAATGTCATAATTAAAGAATGAGCTAATTTGGTGGTGGCGGCGCCGTACTGGTACCATCATCTTTTCCTTTACCTATTTTCCTTTCACCATTCATGTCTAGATTTATTATCATTTTATAACTACGTTTAAAATAGTTACGGTATAGTCGTCAAAACATGTTATTTGATGGCTTCTTTCCTTGTTGTTATTGCTCACGGAAACTGACTTTGCATATCGCCATTATTAGAATGATGGTTTGCACAGATGGCATAATTACATTTTAACGTCGTCGCAGTTATAACGCAATACCATTTCAACCTCTCATTTACATTCGATCTGCCAAGAGGCAACAGGTAAGCTAGTTTTAAGCTAGACGTGTTAATACTCGGAAGTGTGGTGTTGGCTTGACTGTATGTTATGTAAACTATTCACTGTTTGCATCGAAAACATAATACCAGGGGCACCTGGTCGATTTTGGTTTCTATTAGCTAACCAAAAATATCCTTACCGGGAATTCTATCATTCTCCTTCCCCATTGCTCTTAAATTTATGGAGATTATAGTCGCGGAGATTATAGTCGCGGAGATTATAGTCGCGGAGATTATAGTCGCGGAGATTATAGTCGCGGAGATTAAAGTCGCGGAGATTAAAGTCGCGGAGATTAAAGTCG
>JAHWFP010237411.1:28979-65146 GCA_023313725.1 Lithobius niger
CGCGGAGATTAAAGTCGCGGAGATTAAAGTCGCGGAGATTAAAGTCGTGGAGATTAAAGTCGTGGAGATTAAAGTCATGGAGATTAAAGTTATGGAGCCCACCAGCCTCGTACCCCCGTACGCACCCCTCCATATATAAAAGCGTCGCAAGCTTTTATTCCTCAAAAAATGCCCACGTGGTGACACAGAGGGGTGGGAGAATGTAATGGATATATTCGGTTAGGGAATAGAAACCAAAATCGACCAGGTGCCACTAGCATTTTGATGTTTCTATATGCCAACAAATATATACATTACCTGGAATTCTAGCATTCCAGTGACCTCATCAAAAGTGGTGAAGGACACCACCTGACGGGTACCATAGGGTTGCGAGCTGGCGCCCCCAAAAGTCTTAAGACTTTGCAAAGCAAAACGGACGTAAAGGGTTCTTCTTGAACGAAAAAGATTTGCTTAAGGGGTTCACAGAATCCATCTGGCCCAAATGGCCCGAGATGGCAAAGTCCATTGGCCTGACAAGACATGCCCAGAAAGTAATGGGACGTGAAGACAGTAGTACTTCTCCATCCATGATGCCGCTTCAAGGATATAGGAAATGAGAAAGTTTCTGTGAAAGGCCCGGGATGCTGAAACGGCTCTAAGTTCATGGGCAGTGGTGCGAATGTTGTCGGTGCAGTTGATGTCTAAGGCATCATAGGTGTTAATGATGACAGTCTTGAACCAGGTCGCAATCATACGGGGCAGAGGCTTCGCCAAAGGCATTCGTGAAGGGCAGGAATAGCTGGAAGCGACCTCTATAAGGGGGCTTGGTCTTTTTCTAGTAAAAGCGAAGGGCTCGCACAGGACATAGTTGACATTCTGGTTTGTCTCCAAGAATGTTGGAGAGTGCAGGGATGATGAAGGGGAGAGAACTTTCGCAAGGCTTCTGGGTTTTGGCCCGAAACGCGGTGCAAGGCGTCAGGATAACTCCCTCGAAGTCCGCCAGGAAGAAACAGTCGGTTGGTGTGGCTGACAAGGCTTGTACTTCACGACAACAAAGGCAGGCAGCAAGAGTCAGTAAAAACACACGTTTTTTGGGTCAGGTGAACGAGGTAACATGAAGCGAGCGGCTCGTAAAGTGTTGTTAAGTAATGAGTTCAAGACAATTGAAAGATCCCAATCAGGGAACGGTCATAGCGTGACCGGCCAGCCGATTTCGAAGGACTTGACTAATGAAGAAATAAGAAAGTGTCGTCTAAAAGGTGAGAACTCCCTGCGGCCTTGAACTCCCTTGTGGAGCCTTTCAGGCCATCTGTGAAGATGTCGTTGAGGAAGATTAAGAAGTCTGGAAGAGGGGGATTGACTTGCCTGGAGACACACCAACGAAACCATCGGCGCTAGTGACCGTCGTAGATCTTCTCGATGGAAGAATGGAGAGCTTTAGAAGCGATGCGGGAGGTCTGCTCTTCAGAAATGCCTGCTGTCGTGAGGAGTCCGATGGAAGGAAGAGGTGAAGGCGACCCCCAACAGGAAGGGTCGAAAGGTGAATGACAGTGATCGGAGTGAGATCATTGTTTGGGGCCTCGGGAGGCGCAGCGAGAACGACGGTCGGGAGTAGAGCTGCGGCCCTGAGAACAGCCCCGTCCACAGCCAGGGCCCATATTCCGAAAGGGCGGGGCATCAGAAGGAGGCAAGGTGGAGCCGTTTGGTTCACGATTGTCTTGCGAAGGGTGCCAATTGTCCTTTGTACCCTGGCGAAAGGGACAAGAAGAAATCTTCGGGAAGAATAGACACAGCTTGGGTCGAGAGGCCTTCGGCTTACAGGCAATTATGTAAATGCGGTGCCAGCTTTGGGATTAGCCCCCGAAAGAGCGTATCAGATTAGTGGATTGGTGTCGTAATTCGTGGTGTGTAGAATCGTTTAGATAGGAGGCAGTGTCAAGGGCGACATCTCGAAGGAGGAGCGAAGAGTTGAAAAGGGCCTTGATAAGCCAGTTCATAGAATGGATTGTGGCAAAGCAAGCTTTGCAAAAGACTTGGCTGATAGGGAAGGCCAGGCGTCTGGTTTCCAGTTGGGGCGGCTCGGAAGAAAGTTTTTCACAGAGGGTGTTCAGGACGTTGACTTGTGATGCAGCACGAAGGCCTAGACGAAGTAGGCGATCGTTGTCTTTGAGAACCGACGAAGGATGAGATTTTTCTTAGGATGAACAGGACCATGCCGAAATCCATCTTAAGTTCTGCAGTGAAGAACTCCGACCGAGGGTACGAGTCGAAGTTCCATGGGTTGGCAGTTCTGACTCCAGTGGGATGAAAGAAAGAAGTTTCGCGGCCAGGTTGTGGAGGAGAGGGATCCTTGTAGAGTTCCAGTGGTTCGCCAGTGCGAGGAGCAGACCTCCAACGTGAAGGAGGATTGTAAGCAGAGCCGTCGACTGGCTGAGTATGGCATGCTGGCAAGGAAGGCGGTCGTGTAGGCCAAAGCCAAAGTCAGTGGAGAGACCACGATTCTTGACATGGTCGGCCGCAGAGACGAAGGTTTGCAGAGGAAGCAGTCAGGAATGATGTCCTCAATGGTATTCAGAAGATCGGGTAGAGGAATTTCCGAAGAGTCTGGGTGGTCAGCGAAGAAGGCAGCGAAGTGAGCGTGACATATCAAAATCGTTAGAAGCAACCACAGGAGGCGGGACATCCTCAACGACGTTCTCAAAGTTACTCTCGTCAGGAACAGCCATCGGGTGTGACAGCCGAGGGAGCTAAGGTGGAGGTTTCGGTAAACAGAAGGCTGCAGCTTGCTTGCTGGCCAAAGAGGAAGAGGACCGAATGAGTGCCTCGTTGCAATACGACGGCCTAGGGACGTCAAAAGAAGAAAGTGGACGCTTGTGAGCGCCGATGTTGGAGGCAGTAGCTGTTACCCAATCCTACGTGTAGCGATCTTGAGACGAAGGATGAGGCGGGGACTTTCGCTTGTAGCTGAAGGAGCGAAGGGCGTTATACATGAGCAGGTGGACTTTCTCCGTTGAGAGTGGTTCATCTGGTAGGCTCCCGCCGAAGGAAGACTGGATGAATGACGAGAAGACTGGGATGAAAGGTCGAGCGGAGCCTCCGAAGGAAGAACCAAACAATGTTTGTCGGCATTCTTCCGGGACTTGATCTTAAGTTTGAGCTGAGAGTAGGACTTCTTGGCATCGTAGAGCTCAGAATGAAGAGAGCGAAGGTCCGGGGTTGGAGCCACAACCTGACCACAAGGGATAGATGACGTTATGGTAATTTCCAAGGTAGCTCCTTCGATAACCAAAGGGAGGGCAGAAGAAGGGCAATATGAACGTGAAGCACCCCACAACGAGCAGGGTGTGGGCAAACGGCAACAGGCCGCAGACAAGATGAAAAATTCAGGTACAGGTGGTGAAAGACGTTCACTGAAATCGGAGAGGGAGAAGGCGGCGGAGTAGTAATCTGGGCTGGGGCTTCCACCGATGTGACCTTGGTACGAGGTATAGTGAAACGAAGGAAGGAGCCGCAGTAGCACAGACCACGGTAATAACCTTCCAGGAGCGATGAACAGCACATCCGATCAGTTCGGACCGTGGACAAGAAAAGATGATCTACGGTCGCCTGCAACGCTTTTATATATGGAGGGGTGCACGCTGCGCAGCAGGACGTGCACAGGGATGAAAGGCTGGCGGGCTCCATAACTTTAATCTCTAGAGCAACGGCAGTGGGGAAGGAGAATGCTAGAATTCCAGGTAATGTATATTTCGTCGGCATATAGAAACTGAATTTAGTTGGTTTAGCCTTCTTTGTAAAATCGAGATTAAAAATAGAAATGATAATTAACAACATTGTAGACATATAATTTTGATATAGGGATTATCAGACCGAACTGTTGTGCTTACATATGTTGTCACTTTCCTATAAGAAAATTGGTGAAATAATACGACGAAGTGGTTCACTTTAAAATGTCTTGATTACGCATTGCAGATGTAAGTCTTTGTAGCTGTTTATCACTATTCTCTACTAAAAAGATAAAACGAATTTTCGTTTAAGCACCGCCCCCCCCCCCCAATTTTTTATACCGAAAAAAATACGTAAATAATATATTAATTATGACCAAGATTGCTTTAAGTTATAAACAGGGACGCTCGAAGGGCAATAAATATATATACAGATTACAGGGTGGTCCACAAAAAACTGACGACCCCAAAATTTTTCTAAGTCAAATCCGGTGGGAAAAAATGGAAAATAGGGCCATGTTTTCAAGATAGAACGTGCAATTCTGAATCGAATGCTGTGGTTCCCAAATTAATTTTTTTTTTTAGCCCCTATGTAAAAAAAAAAAAGAAATCCCTAGTTGGCACCCCTCAGAACCAGTTGAGATCAGAAAAACTAAAAACGTGAAGAGTTTTTAAAGTTGAAAATTACCTCTTAAACCTTCACAATGTTCGACTCAGGAAACCATAACGTGGCGGACTAAGTATCACACGCATGAACCATTGTGCACCCCCCCCCCCCACCTCAAGTCCACATTCCAGCTTTTAAAATGTCTGAAACATCAAGTTCGAGTAGAGAATATTGTAGCGTTGTGTTGTGTACAAACGGGTGATATCACAAGGAATAGGCTCGCAGTAAACACCCCCGCCATAATGTGAATAGTCGTCAAATTTGTAACTTTGCTAAAAAAAACAAAATACAGTTTAGGTAAGTGAGGGCCTTTAATCACACCCTTTCCTACTCCCAGGTTATTGTGACAAAGATGTTATAAAATTGCCATCGTCAGTCTTTTGTGGACCACCCTGCATATATAGAGGCAAACGCATTTATGGTCTCTTTTGAACTTAAATATGTTGGGCTGTTCCGAGTGGGAATTGAACCCTCAACGTTTGAGACCCTAGTTGTCTATTGTTGGTTTTCTACGAAAATATAAAACGAATTTTCGAATTTTCGCGTAAGCTTACCCCCCCCCCCCCCCATTTTTTTTTTTACTGGAGAAATAAGTAATTAATAAATTAATCATTACCTAGTTTGTTTTAAGTTAGAAACAGGTAAGGGTGGAGGGGTGAAGCCAGTCGAAAGGTGATAAATACATACAAATGCAAACACATTTATGGTATCTGGTAGCATGGATTCGTTACTTTTTAAAGTTATAAACACGATGGAAATTTAAATCGGTTCGAAAGACGATAAATACAAATGCAAACCTATATATATCCCGCCTTTTGATCATAAATGTTTGATCGCCTGAGCGGGAACTAAACCCTCGAACTTTGAGATTAAAGATCGAGGTCCTGCTGATAAGCCAGCCGGTATGGTTGAACGGGCATGGCCAAAGTAGTATAGTACGACACACATCTTAAAAAGGGATCGATTTGTTTTTCTTCGCTTTATCCCACATTTGTGTTCTACACTTTAATGGTGGCTGAGGACAGCATGCTGGCGAGGAAGGTGGTCGCTTAGGCCAAAGCCAACACACTAAACACACTAAAAATACATTTAGATATACGGTTTCTTTGAACGATTGGTTTTAAACGTAATGTTTTCAACGTCTGCTTAATTCGCGCCCACTTTGTTTCTGTTAAAAAAAACTAAATCTTACCCAGGGTACCTGGTTGAAAATTGCTTTTTATTGCCTAATGAAAATATACATTACCCGTTATTTATTTAGCAGTTGCCTTCCTTTGCTTGCTCAATCCCAAGCGATAAAAAATAGGCTTTCCTGCCGGGCTTTCAACTCCCCTATTGCACATGCGTCAGCATCAGCCACAGTATAGTGTATAAGCACTTGGGCCAACGCATTAGCCATTTTTCTTCCTCTACATAACCTTGGTTATGAGAGGGGAGGCTGAGTGGGTGAAGGAAATGTTATCTTCAACCAGGTACCCCTAGTAAGTTTTAGTTTTTATGCCATGAAAATATACATTATCTGTTATACATTTAGCATACCTCGTCAATAAGGTGGAGGGACCAAGGTTGACGAGCACCCGCGCTGCAAGCAGGCGATCCCTGAATGACATCCAGTGAACCAACCGACCAGGCAGTGAGACGAATTTTAGGAAGCCTAACGGCACTCAGGCTGTGGGGCCGCATGTATCGAGGAAGCAGGTATCGACTTTGACCGGAGAGTCACGATGACGAGAAGCTGCAAGGTCGGTCGTATTCTGGGTCTGAGGGAATGAGTTTTAGTACATGAATAGAAATGTCAAAAAGGCATTACCTCGGGCGAGGGTCCAAGGAGAGACGTGTGACAGTCAGGTCTAGGAGGGTCTGTGACGATCAATTCGAAGGGGACCATTGACTGGTCAGTGGGGACCGTCAGTGGTAGCAGGAATGGGTGATTCAGCAGACACATCCGGAGGGGCAACTGAGCCCCGGGGCAACCGCGCGGGAAGGGCTGGACTAGCCTTGCTTGTTTGACTGCTGGAGTAGACAAGGCTGTATGATAAGCTAGCCAGGTGGCAGGGGACGGTGATACTGGGGAAAGTAAAGAACAAGGTGGTGGAAGTAACGGCATCGTTTGTAGGCGGAGTCTTGACTAGTCCTTGAAGACTATAGATTTCTGCTGCGAGGGAAGCGTTTGCCATTTTCAGGAATCGAATGGTGGTTTCTTGTTCGCGTCGTGTTGCACGTAACTCGGGCAGATCTAAAGACCCGGCACGAAGACCCAAGAGCTCAAGCCAATCGGCATGGCATTGCGCAATGTCTCGCAAACTTGCGAGCTGTTGTAAGCAAAGAAGCCTCGTTGAGAATGAACTGAGAAAGGGCCTTGGCGGAAAGGACCGTTCTGTAGAAAGGCTTTTCGGATTTTGTCGGATGACAGAAAAGGGGAGCCGAAAGTAGCAGGTAAACTGACGGGACCACTGGACACTGCAGTCATCGGCGGGATATTTGCGGAGCGCAGTTGCGGTACGGATGCTGAACGTGAAGGTGGAGAATGGTTCGAAGTTTGAGACAAGGGGACCATCGAACATGAGGATGGAAGACCCGAAGTAGGGGGCGGCAATCCTGTTGGTAATAAAGGGGTGGGTGTTGTGTTGGGATCCAAAGGGACCAACGACCGTGCACCGGGAAGACGTGGAGCAGAAGACAGTTCTTGAAGCAGACCAAACAGTGGTGACCGTGAGGATAGTAGAGGACACGTGACACTGGTGGGACCGTGGACCATGGAACCGACGTACAGAGAGTCCTATTGGATTGGACAGAAGCAACGTTGGGCAGACCTGGTCGAATTGTAGGGCGGGAGACACCTTTTGTTTCAAGTCCTGGAGTCGACTTGGCCTTACGTTTTGGTGAAGGAGAAAGGGACGGAACCACAGATGTAGAATTTTTGACGGAAGATAAGGAGACCTTCTTACGCAAGGGCTTAACTTACTTGAATGAAGAACCTGATGACGAAGGCAAAGAAGGATCTGCCTGATGCAGTCAGGCTTGCGTGCCAAGTTCCGCAAGGCGCTGGGAATGTTGATGTCGATGAAGTATCTTTAGTCATGTTTTCTTGTCAATCCTGACGCACACACTGCACTTAACTGTAAACCACATTTACAGTGGTATTGGCAGCATGAAAGAGGGTCCAAATGCTGTTTTGAGCCAGAGAATTCCAAACAACCGAAATGTTCCGGGTCAGGATATGATGGAGGAGTCGCTTGAACAGTAGGGGCAGGTAAATCAAAATGCGGTTGAGCTGGAGAACTAACATCACTGGTCGAAGAAACCGAACTGCCAGATGAAGATACTGAGGCCATGATGGCGGAGAGAAAACAAAACGGGCTCTGGATGGCGTGAAAATTGTTGGAAGTAGATGCGCAAGACGCGCGACTCTCGACGTCTGACAGGAAGGGGGGAGGAATTCACGAAGGGGAATATCCCGGATGAGGGAGGGACCGTGGTACCGAGGACCGAGAAAAATACGGCGGGCTAAGAGAGTCCGTTCAGGCAGAGGGCTTAGCTGCGCAAAGAAAAGCTTGTGAAGTAAACATCTTTATTATAATGTACACAAAATGGACAGGAATAAGGAAACCGCGTCTTGCGACAGTCTATCGTAGTTTTTTAGGAGAGATCGGGATAAGTAGCTGCAGTGATCTAGACATAAACTGGACCGTCGAGAGACCGATGAATACTTTAGGCGGAGTCACAATGTCTGTACATGAAGGAGCAGTTGGAGAACGAGGAGGGACCAATGATGCGAATATAACAAACGGGTCCGAGCAGGTAACTGAGAAATACTTTATTGAAGATGCAGACTGGCGACCGAGGCGAAAGCGATAAGAAGTCCGGAGAACTTAATCGTGCAGTACTGGCATACAGAACGGGAGTCAGGGATGACGACAGCGTACAGTCTAACGGCCCCAACGTTAGGTGGGTGCAGAAATGGCATGTGTAAAGAGACGCTGGGACCGAGGATGATGGAGGAGACCTGGTCACTGTGGGACTGCACAAAGGTTGCGGATTAGTGGGACCGGGATAACAGAATTCCAATGGTGATGCTTGAGGGTCACAAGAGACTGTGGAAGATGGCGGAATGGAGGCGACCACAGATGAAAAGGCTGGGAAAGTAGTGTCTGTGGACAGCGTGATAGAAGAAGCTCCGCGGCTAGCAGTCAGACGGGGGGCCGGAGACCGGCGTCTTGAAAAACGAGAATTGGGAGAAAGCAGATAGGAGGGAGCTGGCGGGGTCCGGGGAACCGAGGCGGCTTGGAAGGACCGGGCCGCCCAAAACGATGTGGCGGGGCTGCTTGAAAGATACGCTGGGAACGCCGGACTTTGGTCTCGGCGACCGGGGTTGTATCATCAGTGAGGCAGGGACAACAAAGCTGTTTAAAGGGGGGATTTGAGGCTTAATGGCGCGTCGACAGCTATGTAACTCAAAGAGCGAAGGGGACACTTGCCGAATTTCCAAAAAGGTTCTCTCTTGTCGGGAGCGTGAAGGAAGAGCACCCCTATCGGTCGGATGGGCCGAAGGGTGCAACAAATCCATGGCGAGAAGAGACCGGAGACCGAAGACAATGAGAAAGCCAAAGAGGACGACCACACAAAGTGACGCCCTAGGAAGAAAGATGGCTAATGCATTGGCGCAAGCGCTTATACTCTGTGGCTAATGCTGACGCATGCGCAATAGGGGAGCTGCGAGCCCGGCAGGAAAGCCAACTTTTCATTGAGCAAGGGATTGAGCAAGTAAAGGAAGTTAACTGCTAAATAAATAACAGGTAATTTCATGGCACAAAAAAAAGAACTATTTTTAACTGTTCATTTTGCGTGTTGTCATTAGACAACAAGGAAGCAATGTGCCTACATCTAACGAAAGAAGACCCAAGACCCAATAATGAGTTTACTTTGGTGCGCACGTTACTGATGGTATAGTTAGAATGTACGATCTGGAAGACAGCCACATTGAACGCCCCTTCATTCACACAATCCTTGATGGAAACATCAAGTCTTATAGGAAAAGGCTTCAAACTCACGGAAGGCTTTGGCAAGCTTTTTGCTGAACCCCTCTTCCCCTGTTCGCACTTCACACCTTTCTTCAGTGGTTATTAACATCGTGCATCAAACAACTGGTTACCTGTAAATTCCAGTTATGTCTGGTGGCGTCTTTCGTAAAGAGGGTGGAAGAAAAGTAGTTTGGCTTCTGGTCGAGGTTTACCGTAATAAACCACAGAATGAAAATACCATCATTGTTGGAAGCCACCTACCAAAAGATTCAACACATCACAGAAACGTATTTATTAAAAAGAAGCGGATGGAGTATCACCAACATTGAAAATAGGACTTCAAGGGTGGCTAAATACAATTCGTTTCAAACTAGTTCTTTCATCTTCTTACCAAACTCGAGAGAAAAAGTTTCTCATCAGTGTTCGAAAAGCTAATGACGAGAAATGTTTCCTGTATTCCGTCATCGTGGCAAAAGAGCGAGTGTTTTCAACCAACCCGGAAGGTTATCTCCTCCAATACAAAGACACCCTCGATAAGTCCATGCTTCATCATCCAACAAATTTGCCGGATATTGACAAGTTTGAAATGGTGAACCCTGTCTATCAACATCTTGGCTTATAGAGAGTAAGACGAACTTTATCCTTTGAGATGTAGCATGCAAATAGTTGTTAAGCCCGATTTACCGATTATCAATACACAACAGTGGTGAACCAACAACTCTTACTACACCACCATATACACTAACAGAGAATGGGCTATAAACATCAATTTACCAGGGCCACCTAGTTAAAATTGGTTTTTATTGCCTAATCAAAAATATACATTACCTGAAATTTATAGCATTCCTCTCTTATGCTGTCTCTCCCTAGAGAAAACTTTGTTGGCTTTCCTGCCTGGCTCGGTAGTTTATGTTACTGCGCATGCGCGACGCAGCCCTCCTATAAAAGCGTCAGCTCCGGAACTGGCTTCACCTTTCTCGGTTCAGGTTGTTACTATGGTCGCCCTGAGGGAAGGTAGGGCGAGTAAAGGTAATGTGTATTTTCAATTAGGCAATAAAAACCAATTTTAACCAGATGGCCCTGGTAAACTGACGTTTTTAGTTGCCGAAGAAAATATAGATTACCTGAAATTTATAGCATTTCAGCAGGCCTCGTCACCTATGGTGGAGGGACCACAGCAACGGTCGCCCAAGCTACGAACAGGCAGTCCCAGGATCAATGGACTCAGTGAACCTGAAGCGACCCTTGTATCTAAGTCTTTACAAGAAGGGATGAACTTGCTGCTGACGGTCGCATCCGGATTTCCAATACGGAGTTGGTTGTTGTCTCTTTTCGTTCGTTTTTATTCTCTAGCCGTTTGCAATGATTGGTTCGGTAATTATTAGAAACAGCTGGTAGAAGGAGACCCGTCTTGACAGTGATCGTCGAACCCTAGACTGGTGAGTGGATGGGAAACGCATACAGGTTCAGGGACAAAGATGAAATAGCTATAACAGAATGCGTAGCTCAAGTCACCTTGCACACTTGCAGGAAGCAGGTCCTGATGAACCACTGAGTGACGTTAAGTGGGGCATGTCAGTGCCGATTGCCGAGAAGAAGTATGGTCGCTACAGACTGGAGCATAGCGTGAACATCAAAGAAACAGTTTTACTGTCTGAAGGACATGATGAGCATATCAGTGGACGCATGAGATTGATACAAGTCCAATTGCAGAACGGAGATCTCTTACGGACGTACTAAGAAGAACGGTTGTGTGAGACGTAAGAAGGGCCAGTCTGTGGGTCGTTGAAGACATCAACACAGCGCTACCATGTATAGAAAGGAACACTTATAATATGCTTAGAAAGGAAGAAAGAGGATCCATGTTGGTGATAGTCTGGAAGCTTATCATCCTCTTTCTTTACAGTATTTTTTTTATTAAACGTATGTGGGTTGCAATTGTGCGTGCTGAATTGGGTGCTGGTCCCAGGGAACATGCGGTCGGTTGAGAGAAAGGTCTTGGCTGAAGTAGATTGTCGATCAGCCAATTGATCCTTAACTGGGAGAACCCAAGGAGTCTGAGCATCAAAAAGTGAAGATGAATGTGAGGCAGAGAAACCCTGAAGACGGCGTTCACGGTCAAGGCGGTCAGAATTCTGGCAGCGTTGCCCATTTTAGCCCGGTGTAGCACAGTGTAGCCTGCTTTAGTGTCAAACTGCAGACCGCAGGATATAGTCTGTGTACAGAGCGAAATGGCGCTAAGTCGCGGCGTTCCTCGAGTAGCGAAGGGTAGCATGGGAAAACAGTTTTAGGAGTATCCAAGTGGAGAGACGAGTCAAGATCGCTCAGTCAGTGCCCACAAGGTGGATGTCGTGGCGCGTGAATTAAAAGTCAAAAAACGAACGTGGAATCGGCTAAGCATAGGAACCAACGATGGCCGTGGTGTAGCGGAAACTGAACGCAACCTGACTGGTCTTGTGTACAACCCGCTTGCGGACGTGTCGCAAGGAGAAGATGGCAGTGCGGCTTGCATGGCCCGAGTAGAAGTACAACAAGGTCGTGGAGAAAAACGAACTGTATTCGTTGTAGATGGTGTACCACCATACAGAGCGCGATGACCCTCGGAGAGTGTGTTGGAGACGTCAAGGCGGGCTTACCGGTAACAGTGAAAGAAGGCTGATCTTGGAAACGAGCGAAAATAATTTGGCAATTTGCCTACTGATTGTTGGTGAAGGAGAGCAACTTGTGATGCAAAGGGCAGCAGACTCTACCGAGAGCGTGTGGGCTATAGTCAAAACGGACGCAGTGTAAAACCAAATGGGCGATGTCACCAAAAGACAACTGTAGACCATGAAGAATGGTAGCTTGCAGAGTTGTGGTTGAAGAAAATGCCTCGGATGGAGAGGTAGACAAGGCGGAGACCGTAAGTGTTGTCGAGATGAGAACTCTGGACGAACGAGTTTTGAAATCTGTGGAAGGAGATGGCAGCGGTCACTCGACTTGAGAGGAAGGGTAACGATTGCAGTGGTGATGGCACAGCTGATGCCTGGTTCGTTCCTTGGTTGTAGGTCAGAAGGCGTTCTCAGGTAGCTGGGTAAAGACTGGGGTCTGATGAACGCCTTAACTGGAAGGAATGTTGAAGCTGAGACAAGCCCTGTTCGTTTGGTGGCCCCCTGTAGGACCTACCGAGCAGCACGCCGAAGGGATTCCTATTGTCGTTGATGAACGAAACGTGTATTTGTAAGAGATCATACACTGCACCGTAATGTGTACCTAGATGCAGAAGCAATGACGCTGACAGCAGAGGTGAAGGGTTTTATATGAAGGAGGAACCAGGGCCCAAGAAGAGTGCAGACGATCCGAATCCATGAAGGAAGAACAGTGCTTGTATCACTGTGAAGACAACAGATCCCCTGGCAGGACTAGAAAGCAGCGGGGAAACAGAATCGGATAAAGGGGCCACCTGGCGTGTCGGCTGAGGCCGGTTAGTAATGTTGCTATGTCCTAAATAGATCAGGCTTGGTGGGGTCCAGGGTGGCGCAGCTGATGAGGACCAGTCTACCATTTCCAATGCCGCTGGACAGGAATGGTCTAGGAGATCTGGTAGTAGAGAAGGGCCTAGTAGAGGCTATGATGGTCCCCTCCCCCCTTTTTGAACCAAAAGGTCAAAAAACGCGGGTAAGACTGGAAGAAGAAGAGGTATTGACTATCTGATAGAAGCGGTATCATCATTAGGAGCGGAAGCGGACAGCAGGCCGTGCAAAAAAAGGTGGGAATAGGCCTAAACCCAAGTGGAGGTTCTTGCTCAGAATCGATATTCCTGTCATAGTCGTAACAATAATCGCCTCAAGAAAGTGGGTGGACAGCAGATGCGATACACAGAAAGGTAACGGGCCGGTCATAGAGTCCGGTCCCGGTTTGTAGATGGTCGTAGATAAGCAGAACCGGGAGGCTGGTCCAAAGGTGGCTGGGTTAGGGCCCAACCAACAGTCCTGTTAACCTATAGCTGACAAAAGCAGTAGTGTCTTTAAGAAGGAAGGTGGGCAGCAGACACGGCCAACAAAAGGCAACGGGCTGGACACAAGTCCCGGTTCCGGTCCGCAGGCGTCGAGGACAAGCAAAACTGAAAAATAAACCAAGGAAGGACCGAGCCAAAGCTCGAACAACGGTACTCCTAGAGGACCGTGCACCGATGGAACGGACAGTCCGTAGTGGAGAGATGGCCTAGAAGACGGGAGAGCTCAAGAGCAACCACACGCAGCAGTAGCCTTAGGAAGAAAGATGAAGTATGGACCGCTGCGCTGGCTTTATATAAGGAGGCCTGCACCAACACATGCGCAGTAAAGGGAGGTTACGAGCACAGCAGGGAAGTCAACTTTCAAGCTACGGAATAAGAACTCCAAATGGAGGGAAACTGCTAAAACGAAAAACAGGTAATGTATATTTTCGTAGGCTATAAAGACAGCGATTGCTGCAAGCCTTGAGAACGAAGGCATTTTCAGGTGATGCGCTTAGTCTGCCCGCAGGCCAGGAGTCGGTCGTGTGTGGCAATAAGAGCTAAAAACTGAAGGCAGGCAAACGGTTATGGAGGATGAAGTCAAAAGCTAAGTTGAAGCTGTGTAGGTCGCAAGCAGGCAGAGCCTCAATAGTGACCACATCAAGGAAACTACTGTAAGGCAGAAGTCCAGAGGGTCGCAATGCCGTAGTGCCAAGATAAAGACATGGAGCGACCAGGAACGGTGGGTGGTGATGGTCACACCGAAGAATGGTTCGGTGGCAGTGATTGAAAGCGTTCCAGGTTGTAAGCAGGGTCTTAAAAGCAACTAAAGGGCAGGAGTCTAGAGGGTCGTGGTGCTGTGGTGCCAAGACGAGACATGGAACGATCATGAACGGTAGGTGGTGATGGTCGCATGGAATAAAAGGTTCGGCAATCGTATTACGGCTGGTGGTAGCAGTCAGTTGAGGCGTCCACAAAACTGGACAGCGAACAAAGGACTGAAGGCATTGACGACGGACGCCAGGAGAACTTTGGGCAACGAATTACAGAAGACGGCTCCAACGAGAGCCATAGTGCCAAATTAACATGGACAGGTAGGCGATGCAGTGTATGTCACAAGCAGGCCTCCATACGACTACTGCAAGAGATGACCGAAGGCAAAGGACGACGAACGGCAGGTGAGTCACTAAAGAAAAGTCCAACGAAGGGCCCGATATCCATGTGAGATGGTCGAGTAGAAAAGTAGTGTAGGTCGCAAGCAGGCGTGAGCCCCAAAGGCGACCACTGCCAAGAAACAACCGTTTTCAGGCAGGAAGGAAAAGCTTGAGTTGTGGACGAAGGCTTATGCTGAGCTGAGTAAAACAAAACATTGCAAGGCATAAGCCTCAAAAGCGACCACTGCATAGAAAAGACCATAGAACGAGTGAAGCCAAACTTAGGTTGCTTGAGATGAATAGTCCGTTTGTGCGACCTCGTTCTGTTGCGAACGAGAGGACAAGTTGGTGCAAACGAACCATCAGAATCTTCTGAAAGCGAATGACTGCAAACGGCTAGGTAACATCCATAGCACTGGTGAATGGTCCTAGAAGGGTCGGCCGCGCTATAACCGCTGGAAAAGAATGGTCGTGCTGAAACGATGAGGTAAACGGTCGTTTAGTCAAATCACAAGTGGTCACAAGGCTTTGAGCGGTCGTTGCAAGACGAACGCTGCAGAAGGTTGTACATGTCGGTGGAGGGTCGTGTTGAGATGACGAGACAACCGGACTTGCAGCTGAACGAGAAGGCGGCACTCCAGTCGTGATTGAAGTTGAAGAACATTTAGTTGGCGACCAAGGCCATAAGTGAACAGTATTCGGTAAAGCGACCGCTGTGGGAGAGCGGTCGCAGTAGTCAATAGGTTAATCAGCCTCAGCGATGGACGTTGGCGAATCCAATTATGGTCCATGGTGGACCAAGGGTTGTTACCAGGACACCAGTCTTGAGACGGCTCTGGCTGGAGACCACTGGAGTGCTGACCAAGGGACGTCCAGTCCAAAATTCGGCGCGGTTGCACCCGTAGTTTAATCTTGCCGGGAGAGAGAAGAACAGCCACGCAGCATGGCGGCCCTAGAGGGAAAGATGAAGCCAGCTCCAGAGCTTTTTATAGAAGGGCTGCGTCGCACATGCACAGTACATAAGCTACAGAGCCAGGCAGGAGAGCCAACAAAGTTTTCTCTAGGGAGAAACAGCATAAGAGAGAGGAATGCTTTAAATTTTAGGTATTGTACCTTTTCGTTGGCAACTAAAAACTATATGAAGATGTGCGACCCCAAATACTGGATCAAAACCAAGTTGTCAGAAGAGGAAACCATCACATAACATGTGCACAAATCTTTAATTCAATTGTTACAGTGCTTCAGCACTCACCTGACATACCACTATTCAACAAGCTAACAAGGAAGATAGTGATAAGGAAGAACCAAATAAAATAGGATGAAGAAAATCTATATATATATTTCGCTTGTGAGCATACTTAATGATGAGGGATTATTAGGGATCATGATTACACAAACGAACTTTCAACAATCAGCAAGAGGGCGAGCGGGCTCATTCTTGCCAGGTAGCAAAGAAAAAGGGGATATGCGCTCTAACAATTAGAAACAAACACTTGCTTCAATAATGCTGACTATTAGAGTTGAATAAGCAGGAATCAGCTATGCAGCCCACCTATAAAAGGGAGCGCTGGAACAACTAGTAAATATGAATACGAACACTTGGAATGAACAACGAATAAAGAATAAAACACTTGGAGGACGACATGTCATGAATATCTTATATGTATTTAGAAACTTGGTGAATAAGATAATTAATAAAAACAACATTAGAAAGCCAAAGAATAAGCAATAAACAATATATAAGCACTAAGCAGAATTAGTGCGCCAAGTTAGGCAACAATCATCACAACAAACATCACATCAATTCAATTGTCGAGGTTGTAAACCATTGTAGCGCGGCGCCATAGCGTCAGTGTCTTATATCTTGAAGCATAGTTGGGCACATTTCAGGTACTTGGGGAAAAATAATAATACGGTACAAAAGCTTAAATTGTATTGAAATCAAGAGCAATGACCCACCTGACAAAAATTAACTAGTGTAGGAATGCCAGCTAAGCTGCTTTCAATGCAAAATCTGACCCTCAATAACGTTGAGAATGTGTAACTAGCTAGCTAATTCTAGTCTGCTCATCCCTATGTTAATTTCCATAGGGTGATTATTCATCGATACCGAGATAACAGGAAGGCTTCCAGCTATGAAATTGGACGAATGGCTGCAGTACGATACGAACTGCGTACCTTTTATGGTTTGGAGCCTAGGGGTGCAACAAGGATGGCATGGGATGGCAAGTAAGTACGAAAATATTGTTATAACCATTGTTAGTATTGTCGGCATCGTCTCTCATTGGACAGCCAAAGTTCGGACAATGACAACGCGTATACTGACGTGCGTGCCTAGACACACACACTAGTGTAGTACGATAAATCTAAACAACGTTGCCAAAGAAATTGTATTCACGTCCAATTCACGAAAAATAAACCAACTCTAAAAACAAAGCAAAATAAACAAAGCCAAAAACTGGTGAAGAGGCCGCCAAGTTGAGAGTGGTTCGGCCCTTCAAAGGAGTGATATCAACACACCAAAACTAACAAAAAACAAATTACAACAAAATTAAAACCAAACCAAAAACCTATAAAGAGGTGACCAAGTTGAGAATGGTTCGGCCTATAGGCAAAAGGTAGTATCAAATTGTTGAAAACCAATTTCTTGTTGACGTGCCACTTTATGACATCTGCACGGTAGTGGAGTTGAGTCTAATACACAATTTTAAAAAATGACCGATATCATAAAAAACCAAAACTGGTAAAAGAGGCCACCAAGTTCCGAATGGTTCGGCCCTTCAAAGGAGTGATATCAACACACCAAAACATTCGCCAACTTAATCGCACCGAATAATACTTTGGACGTTAAATGAAAACTTGAACATTGCTACCGAAAGTACCAATGTTCTAGTTTTCATTTTAAGGGCAATTATATCCATTTTGACATGCATGCTTTACTTTTGGATCATTTACATAATAACTATACACAATAATTGCGGTAAGAATACGTTACGTACGTCCGATACAACAATTTAATTATTGCATCACCATAACACGACACAGACTGCCATTGTTTTGCTGGAACGCGCAGAAATTAATTAGCTGGCTAAGGCCATCGGACGCTTGAGCTCTCACAGCCAATAGAGCTATCTCAATCGGCTGCGAGTCAAAATCGAAGAGTGACATTAATCGGCATTAATTTCTGCGCGTTCCAGCAAAACAATGGCGGTCTGTGTGTCGTGTTTTGATGATGCAATAATTAAATTGTTGTATCGGACGTACGTAACGTATTCTTACCGCAGTTCTTGTGATTAGTTATTGTGTAAATGATCCAAAAGTAAAGCATGCATGTGAAAATGGATGTAATTGCCCTTTAACCTTCGAACTATTAAGCGGTGCGATTAACTTGGCGAATGTTTTGGTGTGTTGATATCACTCCTCTGAAGGGCCGAACCATTCGGAACTTGGCGGCCCCTTTTACCAGTTTTGGTTTTTGATACGATACAAATATCTTAATGGATATTATTATTTATGTTATAACTGTAGAACGAATGTGCATTTACCTACGTATAATTTGTTTCATTATGTAAATTATTTGTATTATGGAAGTGTGTTTGGTGTTTAAGATGTAGCTTGCACATCCAACATACTGTGCATTTGTAGTACGCTACAATTAGAAACCAATAATCGAACAACCAAAATCCATATACCCTGTTGGATTCAAGGGGTTTTAAAAATTGCGACAGGCCTCCATACCGAACACAAGGTGGGAAAGAACCGCTACGTACATACAATGACGTATTATTTCCTGGCCAAAAATAGCCAAGTATAACCAAATAAGGGCAAGAAAAGTAACTAATATTCAAAATTAATATAAAAGTTTCAGAGCACAAGTAATGAACAGGGAGCAGAATGCAAGTTCATACACACATGACTGAAGTTGCTGCCATCCAAACCAGACAGAGGGACCAAATGAGATTGATGCTTGTGAACTCGAGGCTCACGTTAGCTGACCGAGATCTCTGTTCTATTGATATTAGTATTGATTGCGTAATTGATATTGTTTTATTTGGATTAATTAATTATTGTGATAGCAGAATAAATAAGTCGAAAGAAGAAAACTTGTGTTTTAAAATAAGCTCTCATCGTTAGTTTTCTCCTGTACGGACCTGGTGAACCCTCAGTAGAGACCTTTAACAGCTGTTCATCCTACCCAGTATTATTAGCAAAAATAAGGAGAGAGCCACTGGGTAAGAGCTCGTTTACGCAACGACAAGTTTCTCGCTTACTAGCTTTCACTTGGTTAATACTAAATCTGCTGGCTGCTTCTCGCTTTTACCGAAGAATGTGGCTTTCAAGTTGTCTATACGTAGTAACCACGGCAACAATGCGGACGCAAACCTCCCCCTCGTGCCTCGCGACACGACGTACGAAGCGTGCAACATGACAGGGTCGATTTATGACAACATGAAAACAATTTCTACTGCTGTACAAGACGACGGACAGATTTTTGAATGCCGGTATTCGAAGATGTCTTCGATTCGACAACCCCGAAATGGACGCCATGTTGGATTTTGAATTCTCGCTGCAAGTAGCTATTTATTCTGCCATAGTTTGATCACTGCTAGAAGCTGTTTTTTCAGCGAGAATAGCAAATTTTCGAAATAGCGTGAAATGGCAACAATGGTGTACCAATGTTTAAAATGACTGTTGCACTTGTTCTTTATCCGTGTTATTTATAACATTTAATGTATTGCCTATTACCGCATTCATTTAACAGAAACGGGAAATTAATCGTAAATAAATAACTATTGCCTAGCAAATAGCGTTCGGCGAGCGGGGTCTCGTTGCGTAAACGCGCCCTGAACACCTGTTTACTTGCTTTACCTATCCATCATATCAAATCTAATTACTTTACGAATGTATAGTTTTTCAGTCGTCAGGGAAATGGAACCCGAAAAAAATATTGTTTCAACTGCTTGTGCTATTTACCAGAGTGTGGTTAGTTTCTCATTGAATCCTACGCAGCGGTTAAGAGTTTCTTTCTCCACCCAATAACATTTTGAAATTTTAACATTTCCAACGCAAATTTCTAAACAACTGGGTAATCTGCGCCGATTTTGAATGCATGTTGGTTTCCGTCGAATCAAAGCTCGAGATCAGCACTCACATTCCAATAAGTTACGGATGTCTTCTCGTTGATCCCGCCTACACAGAGGTGAGTGACGGGAACTTCAATTTCACAGCAAGCTTTACACATCTTAGCCCATTTTGTCGATATGGACTATTATTTAATTTGGCTGCAGAAATTACTGAAGGGTAGCCTCAGTAGGCCTAAGAAAAGCACACTTTTTTTTTGGGAGGGGGGGGGCAGATTTTTGGGGCTTTTGTAGGGGAAAATTAATATTTTTTCAGGATCTCGTAGGGGGTCACAGAATTGTTGCCAGCCAGAGTTTAATTCCCCCCCCCCCCACACAAATAATGACCTGTCCCTAAGTGGGAACATCCATAAATTAAGTAGCTCTGGACCTTTTTGGCATTACGGCAGTTTAAAGGGAAGAGGGGTTAATTCTTTGCTCCATAACAAATCTATCTACATTATTTTACTTATCACAAAACATAAGTTTTCATTCTTAATATTGTTAGCTTGGAAATTATGCGGTACCATATTACACAAAAAATGTGCCTGCCAAACAAAACAAATTCTGACTTGAGGGTTCGGATTGGAGGGTGTGTAAATTTTTAAGTGATTACACTTCGTTACTTGGGGGTGTTGGTGCGTTACACTTTATTGCTGCTCTCCCCTAGGAGACATGGTCGGTTGTGTCAATTAATGCTTACGAGGTAATTGACTTATTAACGATTAAACTTTTACAGGGTTCAGACAATTTTTTAATTCTCAATTTCCCTGACATTTCCAGGTTTTCCAGATGCATCCAATGGCATTTTCCAGGTGTTTACAAGACGTTTAGATATGGAAACGGGCAGTAAATCTAATGTTTTTCTTAATATTTATACGAAAATAATCCACCATCCCAGAAAATAGCTGTTCAGAGACTTTTCAGACGGGACTAAATGCATTTTCATCACAAATATTGGCACTAGCCTAAGATTTAGTTTATTGAAAAGTTATGCCTATAATACATGAACATATTAAAGCAAAAATTAAAATATTTGCTACAAGCCTAGGATTTTGTTTCTGATCTGCTAACTGAATGGAACTTACAGATCAGACACAAAGGCATTTTTCAAATTTCTGTCTTTTCCACGATTAAAAAAAAAAATTCTTGTTTTCCCTGAAATTTCCCTGAGATTTTGGCTTTACTTTCATTTTCCCTGAGATTTCCAGGTTCTCCAGGTTTTTCCAGGTTTATTCTGAACCCTGTTTTAGTAAATTTTTGTTTAATAAAAACCTCACCTTCAACATATTGGTCTATTTTATTTCTGAAAATAATTTCTGAAAGCAATATGAAAACATCAAAATTCCAGGGTTACCTGGTTAATTTTTGTTTCTATTGCCTATTGAAAAAATCCATTACCCAATTTTTAGCATTCTCCTTCTCCAAATGCTGTTCCAACTAGAGATAAAACAAGTTCTTCCGGTCCGCTAGCTACTGCGCAGCTCCATTGCGCAGCCTCCATCGTGTATATAGTCGAAGCGGAGCGACAGAGTTCACCTTTTTGACGCCTTTACCCTGCCCAAATGGCAATGAGAGGGGAGGAGGGCGGGAAGCTGGGTAATGTATTTTTTCAATAGGCAATAGAAACAAAAATTAACCGGTAACCCTGGAATTTTGATGTTTTTACTTGCCGTGAAAAAAATCCATTACCCAATTTTTTTTCGTCAAGGCGGCGGGCACCATTTGATCGGAGTTCCCTTAGCTAGCGACCGGCCCCATAACACAAAGTGGTTTACAGTGCGTCCAAGGGTTAGAGTACTCTGTGGGCTGCAACAAATGGCCCAACGCGGTACAGACCGTCGACATGATAGGACATATCCCGGAGATAGTGGGATGTGAAGACGGTAGGGTGGCGCCAGGAGGCGGATTCCATAATGTCTGTGATGGATATTGCTGAAATGAGCCCAAGACGTAGAAATGGCACGGAGCTCATGCGCCGTGACCCTAGTGTTTTCCGTGATGCAATTGATGTCCATGGCCTCATAAGCCTGAAGGACGACGGTCCTAATCCATGGGGCAATCATCCGTGCAGAGGTGAGGCCAGTCTTACTGTTCAACGGAATAAAAAGTGGATTGCGGTCCCGTCTGACAGGAAGAGACGCTTTCAGATAGAAGCGGATGGCTCGCACAGGACACAAAGTTCGTTCTTGGTCATCATGTTAGAAAGGGATGGTATTATGAATGGATGCGCACGCTCAGTGGGTTTCTGGGTTGTTGCTCTGAAGGAAGAGTCAGGTGTGAGAGTGACACCGCTTAAGTCCGGCAGAAAAAAACAGTTTCGTTCCCTTGCAGATAGGGCTTGTAACTCGCTACAACGAAGACAAGCGGCCAGGGCAACCAGAAAAACGGTCTTCCTTGCGAGGTGGCTGAGGCGAGCAGAGCCTAAAGGTTCGCAGGGAGGGGCCATTAAAGCTGCAAGGACGATGGATAGGTCCCAGTCTGGAAACCTCTTGGGGATCCGCGGACGATCCAATTGGAGTGAGTGGATCAGTGAGGAGATTTTATGATCCAAGAGGAGGGCAGTATTCCCGGCAGCCTTGAAGACGGCATTCAATGCTGACCTGTAGACGAGGATGGTGGATCCGCATAATCCTTCTTTAAACAAGGAGCTCAGGAAGCGGAGGAGGTCGTGCATAGGCGGATTGATTGGATCGACTTGTTGTAACCACACCAATGAAACCAACATTTCCAGTGGCTGTCATAAACTTTTGTAGTGGAGGACTGTACGGCTCTGGAGGCAATGCGAGAGGCCTCGTCTTCAAGAATACCTGTTGAGCGGAGGAGTCAGATGATAGTAGCCACCCGTG
Organism: Lithobius niger; assembly: GCA_023313725.1. Classification (NCBI taxonomy): domain Eukaryota; kingdom Metazoa; phylum Arthropoda; class Chilopoda; order Lithobiomorpha; family Lithobiidae; genus Lithobius; species Lithobius niger. The sequence continues at coordinate 51,471 of JAHWFP010237411.1, forward strand.
AAGCTGTACGAAGGACAGGTTCGGATGGAAGAATCGCCCCCGCTCCTTGGAGAGAAGGTCCCGTTGTGCCAGTAATTGGCGCTGGGAGTCTATGAGGAGGGACAGGAGGAGGGGAAACCAGGCTGCGAACGGCCAGTTCGGAGCGATCAGGAGAAATCGTCCTGAGCAATTGGCGATTTTGCGGAGGACCAACGGTAAGAGACGAGGCGGGGGGAAAACATAAGCATGAAGATGGTTCCAATCGAGAGTGAGGGCGTCCACTGCCCAGCACGCGGGTCCGGTAGTGGGCTGACAAATAGTGGGAGTTTGTTGTTGAACCTGGAGGCAAACAGGTCCACCGTTGGGCGATGCCACAAATGGAAGAGGGCCTGACACACGGATGGGTGAAGTGCCCACTCGCTGATCGGAGGTTTCTTGCAAGAGAGGGAGTCGGCTATGACATTTAGGGGTCCTGGAATATGAAGTGGTAGTAACCGAATGCGGGCGGTGACGCAGAACTGAAAGATCTCAGATGTGATGCTATGGAGAGATTGGGAGCGAGTCCCACCGCCCTTGCTCAGGTAAGCTACCGCCGTCGTGTTGTCGATATGTATCTGGACAATCTTGGAGGATAGGAACTTCTGAAACTGGCGAAGACCGAGAAGAACCGCACTAAGTTCTAGATGGTTGATATGATCGGTGGTATCCGCAGGCCATAGGCCGGAAGCCATGAGATTGTCGACATGCCCCCCCCCCCCTCCCCCCCACCCAAACGTGAGGCAACTGTGAACAGGTGGACATCGGGGAAGGGTTTGTGTAGGGGAAGGGACGCAGTCAAGTTCATGACATCCATCCACCACAGGAAGGTCGGTGCTGGGAAGGACGGGCCTCGGGGCCGAGGAGGCATCTTGAGGGCAAGGCTGGAGTTGCCTTCCCACTGTGCTAGTCGGTAGTGATGGAGGGGACAAGCCATCCATCTTCGGGACTAGGTCTACGAAGGAATCTACTGTCCCAATGACTGAGGCAAGATCCTGGAAGGTGTGGTGCGGACGTTGAAGAAAGTGTCGGGAAGTCAGCAGGTAGGTTTCGATCCGTTCTGGTGAAGGCGCAACCGTCCCTCGAAGGAGGTCGAAGGATACTCCTAGGAATATGAAGCGTTGAGCCGGCGAAAGCAGGGATTTTGGGATATTGATACCGAAGCCTAATTGATGAAAAAGTGACACGGCGGTGTTTAGGTGTACCAGTAACCCCTGGGAGGTACGGTGGAAAAGGCTCCGTCGAGAAGGGCTATGTATGCTGATCCCTTGTTGATAAAGACATGCCAGGATCGGTCGAAGGGGGTAGGTGAAGATTCGCAGAGCTGCGTTGAGTCCGAATGGTAGACAAAGGTATTCGTAGACGGTGTTGTCGACAACGAAACGAAATAGGTGGCGAACAGCAGCATGTAGGGGGATGTGTAGGTAGGCATCGGCGAGATCCAGCGAGATGGTCCAATCGTCCACTTGGAGAGATTCGCGGATGGAGGCCACGGTCTCCATTTGAAAATGCAGATTGTCGATAAACTGGTTGAGAGACTTGAGATTGAATATTAGCCGAGTACAGCCGTTTTTTGTCGCATACGAGTATGTCACTGTAAAACCCTGGTGAGAACGGAGGAGGAACAACACGGATTGCGTCTTTGTGGACGAGGGTTAGTATCTCTAAACATAGGGGATGTGAAGGATGAGATTGTCGATCCCACGGAGGATCGCCACCGGAGGAGGGGCAAGAAACTTCGGGCGTAAACCGGTGGATACAATTAAATGGATGACAAATTGGAGGTGAAGGTATAGCAGGCTTTAGCAAAAAAACGCAGTCGACCCCCTACAGCTTGTGGGGGAGGCAGAATGTCAATATGATTTATGGTTTCTCCCTGGAGTGGCGTCCGGAGTCAGAGGACGATTGTCCCAGGGAGCCTCCTCGTCCGCGACCCTGGGTCTTATATGGAAAGGGCAAAGCCGCCGGGGGAGCTGGAGGAGGCGGACGTTCAGTAGACAACACTAAGTGACGGATCCGAAAGTGTGTCAGTCCTTGGTTGGTTCGACGGGGGACGTCTAGATCCTTTTGACTTGAGGAGACGAGGTATTCGTGATATATCCAGATGCGGAGTCACCTTCGGGATAAGGCCCCTGAAAAGGCACTCCTGTCTCGTGAATCGGCTGATTCCAGAGGAGGTGGCGAGTAGACACATGGAGGTTAGGTGCCGTGTTTAGAGCGACCTCCCGAAGCAGCAAGGTGGAATTACAAAATGCCCTAGTGAACCAGTTCATTGCGTGGTAGGTGGCAAAACAGCTCTTGCGGAAAACTTGATTAATGAGGAAGGTAAGCTGTCAAGTATCCTCAGGTGGAGTATCCTCAGGTGGATCCGTATATAGACGTTTGCACAATGCGTTGGCAGCAGTACTGAGGACGTCTGCCTGCGAAGCGGCGCGAAGGCCAAGGCGGAGGATGCGGTCGTTATCGCGGAGAACAAAGACTGGGACCGTGACCCGCCGAGGGAGCTAAAGAGAGGACCTGAAATCTAACTTTGTGTCAGCCGTTAGAAACTCCGACTGCGGATAGGTGTCAAAGTTATGAGGATTGCCAGTGCCGTCCCCAATGGGATGGAAGAAGTAGTTTTCTCGGCCTGGGCGAGGCGGAGGATGCTCCTTGTCTAGTTCCAAAGGAGATCCATTGCCCAGAAGGATACCCCCATTCCAATGGAGGGTGGTGAGCAGTGTCGTAGATTGACCAAGCAGGGGTGGTTGGAGAGGCGGCTGATCCCGGAGGCCGAAGCCGTTACCCGTGGCCAGACCCCTGTTCTTGACAGTATCCGCTGCGGATGCGGAGGGCTTGTATAGGAAGCAATCCGGGACGATCTCTTCCACAGTCCGCCTTAGTTCTGGAAGCGGGATTTCAGATGGGTCGGGATCGGTGGGAAACGGAGGCTCAGGTAAGCCAAAGTCCGAAGGGTCCGGTGAGTAATACAGATCCTGAGCATCCTGGGACGGCAAGGATGGCGGCGGCGGCGGCTGCGGATCGGTGGAGGATGGACCAGCGGATGTTGGAGAACAATGAAGCTTAGGGAGGGAAGCCAACCAATCAGAGGAATAATCCGGGACCTTCCGATTGAAGGTACGTCAGGACGAATCCATTAGGGAATGGACCTGTGAAGGTGGAAGCGGATCATTGGTCCGCCTGGACGTCGTAGCAGAAAGAGGAAAGATCCAAAGGCAGACGGAGGCGGACGTAGCAAGCTTGGCCGCCGCTTTCCGTGCCTTAACCTGCAATTTCAACCGTGCGTTAACGCTCCTTAGTGCAAGCGAGTTCGGAGGATAAGGATCGGAGGTCCGGTGCTGGCGGTGGTTGTCCGCACGGAATTGGCGACGTGGCGGCGGTATTGCATTGCGGGGGAAAGGATTCCGATAGCAGCGGATTGGGAAGCGGAGGCTCCAACATGTCCTGTTCAGTAGTAATTTCGAGCACCTCAGCGTTCTCGAAGGACGGAGGAACAGGAGAAGCGGATGAGCGAGGACGGGGGGATTCTCTTGGCGTTCTTTGCTCGCGGCATCGAAGCGGTCATCTTTTCCGGAAGTGAACAGCGTGGTCGCTAGAGAAGAAAAGGTTGACTCTGTCGCTCCGCTTCGACTATATATACGATGGAGGATGCGCTATGGAGCTGCGCAGTAACTAGCGGACCAGAAGAACTTGTTTTATCTCTAGTTGGAACAGCATTTGGAGAAGGAGAATGCTAAAAATTGGGTAATGGATTTTTTTCATGGCAAGTAGAAACAAACTTTCACACGATTACATTTTCAGCTCTGAATGGATATTTGGAGTGACATTTTTTGGTAAGGTACTGCATATTGGCTACATTTGTAATCATGTGTCTTCTTGCGTCTCCCCCAGCTAAGTTAGTTGCTGGTTTAATGCTTTACGCCTACAGTCATGGAGGTTTTTGGAAGTCCCTTACCTCACATCAGCAAGCACTTCGCAACATTTTTAATTGTATTCCATTCTCTCGCCCCCCCCCCCCCAAAAAAAAGCCGCATAAAATAATATCCTACAAAATAAACACTCCTTAAGTCACAGCGCAATTTCACTAGAAACAACTTGCATGCACCCAGGCCAAAAGTAACAAGTCGTACAATTTGCGTGTCCCCCGATCAATTGGCTATGCTGAACACACATCAGTCAGCACAGATCAAAACTTAATCTCACGCACATAAACGTACATAACCCTGCATCCCCCGGGAAAATCAAAGGTAGCAGTGTAGCCTCACGCACAAAATGGTATCCAACAGTGTCACATGATTTAAGGCAGCCAATGGCGCACAGATGGATTTTCTGTTCACAAATCAAGAAGCTTAAATTCGTTCTGAATATTTGTTGGAACATCTCATTCTGATAGCAAAAAAATATCAAAAACAAACAAAGTTGGTAGCCATACAGAATTGTCATCTACTGGACAGTGTACAATCAGTTGCAGAAGTTTGCAGCTTAAACAAATACAGTTTCTAGCATTTGCCTCAGGCCACACATTTCCAAATAGAAACCACCAAATTTAACAGCGCTATTTAGGATTCACAAAAACCAAAATATTACTCGCAAGTTTGTCATTGTTCGCGCATGGGCTACCCTGCGCAGCCCCGAGATTAAACACTAAGGTGCTTAAGTTACTCAAATTTACTTGAAAAAACTTGAATTTGCCGGCCTCCATGAAGGCCAGCTGAAAGTTGTTTCTTTTGCCTAAGAGAATATACAATACCTGTGAATTTTTGCGTTATATTCTCATAATGCTCGTTTCATCCTTGAGATTTTAGGTTTGTTTGGATCTGGCCAGCTTGGTAACCCATGCGCGCATCGCTTAATACAGATACTTGGGTTCTAGCACGAAAGAAGAGCAGCAGCAATAATCATGGATGCCAGAAGCTGGCTGCATTGGCAAAAATGAGTGCCGGCCCAGAGAATATAGGTGAGTCAGTGAAGACGGGACGTCGGTGAAGGCTTCGTGATGCAGCATCGGCAGAAGCCGAAGAAAGGAGAGATGAGATGAGACGACCAGTAATGGGGGATGATCTGGTCGGCGCAATGAGAGTTGGCTGCAGTCCAGGGACGAGACAGTGTCTTTCGTACCGCAACATGGCAACCACGAAAGAGGGAAAAAGTGCTGGAACTGGGACGAAAGAAAAGGATGGACGAAGCGACCATTCAACATGGATGCTCGAGAAAAAAATGGGATGTTTTCGTAGCAAGCTCTTTTAATAGAAGGGGTGCGTGCATGAGCAATTGGGTTACCAAGCTAGCTGGATCCAACCAATCTAAAATCCCAAGGATGAAAGGAGCATTACGAGAACATAATGCAAAAAATCACAGGTATTGTGTATTTTCATCGGCAACAAGAAAGCTGATTTTGGACTAACTATAGTAAGTCCACTGAAAATGTTGGCTCTACAGGGTACATGTTATGAAATTAATTAAAAAAGATGTCACTAGGCAAGGAGGGGAAATGAACCCTTATACCCCCTCCCCCAGTGGCACAGGAAAGGGGGCAAAGAGGTGCGGGATCCCACAAAGCTGAATTTAGTCATGCAATAATGCCAAATAAATTCTTTACAGAATGAGTGAGAAAGCGCTTTGCTGTAGCCGATTAGTTAAGTGATATTCCGTAAAGTGCTTCATGACGCACTCGGGGACCCATTATCCGTGCTCCTCCAGACCATCTAAGGGACTTTATTTAACCCCCTTACCCCTCCACCATTATTTCCTTGCTGAGCCACAGCCCACCCCAGAAGGGGGTACCTCTAGGGCAAGTTGGGAGGTGGGGAGGGGAGCTTAAAGAATTATACCAATGTAACAAGGAAAATTTTAAAATTAAAATCCTTTGATAATCTTAAGGTTAGGTTGGGTAATTTAACTTTTTCATTTTTATTTAATTTGTTGAGAAAGGTTAGCGCTATGGTAAATAGCGCTACCAAGCTCATCAAGAACTGATTCGAATGGTGTATTTAATGGTGTAAATCAGTCAAGATACCGCAAAGTTACAGCAAATATAGTTTTTCCCTTCTGTATTAAAAAATAAACATCAATGAACCTTGAAACAATGCATCAGCGGGCAGACATTTTAGGCATTAAAATTTGCGATGCCGTCAGTTAGGCTGTAACCATGCTGTAGCACTCAGAATTAAATGCTAAATGTACAGGACATCTAAAACAAGTGCGGACCTTTCCCTGTATTCAACTGCAAGCTATGTTTCAAAATTAAACACAAACTCCTAACAGCTGTCTAGGTTCCTAGTTAGTTTTAAATGCCAACTTGCAATCCCTCCGTCTTCCAATACTGCAACGACCACAAAACGTTTAAATCAGTATCGGCACTCGCAAAGGCATTTTTTATTTAGTACCAGGTGTGGAAATGGCATTTAAATGATGGCACTATCTATTATCAGCTTATTAATCAATTTTTTGACAATAAACTCCAAAATACCAGTATTACCTGATTGATTTTGGTTTCTATTGCCTGTTGAAATACACATTACCTTTTTTAAAGCATTCTCCTTCTCAAAATTCTGTTCAATCTAGAGATATTAAATTGAAGATGCCCTTCCGGTTCGCTATCTACTGCGCATCTTACTGTGCAGCCTTCATCATATAAAAGCCAATGCGGAGCGGTAAGCTCACCTTTTTGGACCTCTATTGTGCCCCAATGGCGACAAGAGGGGGGCAGGGTGGGACCAAGGTAATTTATATTTTCAACAGGCAATAGAAACCAAAATCAATCAGGTAACACTGGTATTTTGGAGTTTCTAGTTGCCTTGAAATATACATCACCTTTTTTATAGCAATCACATCGACTTTGTCAAGGCGGAGGGCGCCATTTGACCTAAGTTCCCTCTGGTAGCGACCGGTTCCCTTCACCCAAAATTCAGTGTGTAAAAGGGGTTAAAGTATACGTCGGGCAGCAACAAATGGCTCAAATCGGTAAAGTCCTTCAGCTTGATGGGACACGTCCCGGAGATAATGGGACGTGAAAACAGTGGGATGGCTCCAGGAGGCAGCTTCTATTATTTCAGTGATAGGGATGTTGCTGTAATGGGCCGAGAATGTGGAAATTGCACGAAGTTCGTGGAACGTTACTCTTATGCCTTCAGAGACACAGTTTATGTCAAGTGCTTCGTAGGCTTGGACGATGACACTTTTTAGCCAGGTGGCGATCATCCAGGTGGAAGTGGTGCAGACCTTATTAGTGAAAGGGAGAAATAGTTGGGAGCGTCCTCGGTGGATGGGCTTGGATGCTTTGAGGTAAAACCGTACTGCCCGGACAGGGCAATGGGGTCCCCGTTCCTCTTCGTCCCCTAGGATGGTGGATAAGGATGGAATGATGAAGAGATGAATCCTTTCATCGGTTTTTTGAGGTTTAGCATTTAGCAATGAATGACGCTCGTGGGGACATCGTCACGCCAGCATAGTCAGGTAGGAAGAAGCAGTCTCCTGTGGCAGAGAGGGCCTGTAGTTCGCTGCAATGGAGGCAGGCTGCTAATGCTAAGAGGAACACCGTTTTCCTTGTAAGGTGGCTGAGTTTAGCTTAGTGCATAGGTTCATAGGGTGGAGCCATGAGGGCTGTGAGGAAAATGGATAGGTCCCAATCCGAAAATTGTCTTGACATGCGAGGACGATCCAAATGGAAGGAATGAATTAAGGATGAGATCCTACATTCTGTAAGGAGGTTCGTGTTACCAGCCGCTTTAAAAACGGAATTTAGGGCGGACCGCTATACTAGGATGGTGGAGCCCCTGAGTTCACTTTTGAAGAGAGTATTGAGGAATCGGAGTAGGTCATGCATAGGGGGATGGGTTGGATCAACTTGTTCTGAGATACACCAATGAAGCCATCGTTTCAGTGACTGTCGTAAATCTTGTTGGATCGGACGGCTCGTGATGCGATGCGAGTGGCCTCGTCTTTAACAATGCCAGACGCTCAGAGGAGCTGGATGATAGTAGCCACCCGTGAAGTCGAGGTGCTTGGTGGTTCGGGTGTAGGACCGATCCTCCGTGTTGGGACAGGAGGTCCGGACGGCTCGGTAGACGACGAGGAGAGTCGATGAGGAGGCCGAGTAGTAGTGAAAACTAGGCTGCTACCAGCCAATTTGGTGCTATCAAAAAGAATCGTCCTTGAGAATTAGCGATTTTGCGTAGGACAAGAGGGAGGAGACGAGGAGGGGGAAAGGCATATGGGTAGAGGTGATCCCAATTCAAGGTTAATGCGTCAACTGCCCAAGCACGAGGATCCGGGAAGGGGCTGAGAAATAGGGGAAGTCGGGCATTGCACCTCGTGGCGAAGAGGTCGACAATCGGGTGATCCCAGAGGTGGAATAGGACGGAGCAGATGGTTGAATGTAATGTTCATTCGCTGGTCGGCGGATTGCGGCGAGAGAGGGAATCCGCGATCACATTCAAAGACCCTGGGATGTGAAGTGGAAGAAGGCAGACACGTAGTTGAATGCATAGTTGAAAGATTTGAGAGGTGATGAGTTACGCCCCCCTTCCGTAGGTAGGAGACGGCTGTCGTATTGTCTGTATGGACTTGCACTGTCCGTCCTGCTACATGGTCTTGAAAATGGTGAAGGCCAAGAAGGACTAGCAAAAGTTCTAAGTGATTGATGTGGAATGACATCCCCTCCGGCCAAGTGCCGGAGATGGTTAGGTTGTCGATGTGAGCTCTCCAACCTGTTTGAGATGCATCCGTGAAAAGATGGACTTCTGGGAGAGGTTCGTGAAGAGGAACTGTGGCAGTCAGATTGAGGACGTTCATCCACCCTTGGAAGGTGTCCATGGGAAAGTAGGGACCTAGAGGCTGGGATGGCAAGGTTAGCGCAAGTTGAGGATCGCCCCAAAGACTGGAACGATAGTGGTGGAGTAGGCGCGCCATCCACCTGCCGTAATGGACGAGATCTGCGAAGGAGTAGATGGTTCCGACAGTGGATGCAAGATCTTGGAACGTATGGAGAGGCAGGCGGACAAAGTTATGGGCGGAACGCAGGTGACTATCTACGCGTTCTAGGGATGGCATGGCTGTTGCCTTCTTGAGGTCGAAGAATACTCCCAGGAACACGAAGGATTGAGCGGGTTGGAAACAAGATTTCGAAAAATTTATTCCCAGACCGAGGTGATGAAACAGAGGCACGACGTCGTTCAGATTGCTGGAGCGTGTAGTGGGGGTTGGGATGCGGTAGGAGACAGTCGTCGAGAAAGGCATGTATACGAATGTCTTGTTGATGCAGGTAGGCGAGGATGGGACGTAGGACCATGGTGAAGATTCGTGGGGCGGCATTCAGTCCGAAGGGGAGACAGAAATTTGAACACTGCCGTCTAATAAGAAACGGAAGAGGAGGCGGACAGATGCATGAAACGAAATGTGAAGGTATGCGTCTGCTAGGTCGAGTGACACTGTCCAGTCGTTGGGTTGTAATGAATTTCGGATGGAGGAGACTGTTTCCATTTGAAAGTGTTGGTTGAGGATGAACTGATTCAGTTGTTTCAAGTTGAAAATCAGACATGTCCCGCCCGATTTTTTGTCGCACAGAAAAATGCTGCTGTAAAAGCCTGGAGTGAACGGAGGTAGCACTACACGGATGGCTTGTTTGTGAAGAAGGGACGTTATTTCCGTCCGGAGTGGGATGGGAGCTGAAGCTTCTAGTTCCCATGGTGGATCTTGCACTGGGAGTTTTGTCAAAAACTACGGCTTGAAGCCATGAAAAATAATTAAGAGGATCACCGGATCTGAGGTTACCTCTTGCCAAGCTTTGGCATAGAATCGAAGACGTCCCCCTACTTCTTTTAGGGGAGACGAAATGTCAATTGTTATCACGTCCCCTGTTGCGGGGACGGGAGGAGGGACGTTGGCAGCTGTCAGGAGTGGAAGGTCTGCCCAGGGAACGACCACGTCCGCATCCTTGGGAACGGGATAGAAAGGGCAATACGGATCGTGATGGCGGAGGCGGAGCAGGTCAGGCGCTTTCATGGTCTTCCAGTCGTCCGTAGGTTGATCCGTTTTGGAGGACGGAGCAGATCGTTGTCATCGATTCTGACGATTCTTATAACGAGGCTTATGAGAAATATCTAGGTGAGGAGCCACTGTAGGGATCAATCCGCGGAACAAAGATTCAGACTCGTGAATAGGTTGGTTCCGCAGGAGGTATCGGGTCGAATCATGAAGGTTGGAAGCTGTGTTCAGAGCAATCTCTCGAAGCAGAAGCGTGGAGTTAAAGAGGGCACGTGTAAACCAGTTCATGGCATGGTATGTGGCAAAGCAGCTTTTCCTAAAAACTTGGTTGATAAGGAATATTAGTTGGTGGGAGTCCTCAGGAGGAGGATCGGTGTAGAGTCTTTCACATAGTGTGTTGGCTGCTGACGCCCGCTTGGGACGCAGCACGAAGACCCAGACGGAGGATGCGGTCATTGTCACGTAGGACGTAAACAGGGACTGCCGCTCTTCTAGGAAGATAGAGGGCGGATCCAAAATCCAGCTTTGCATCTGCGGTTAGAAATTCCGACTGAGGATATGTGTCGAAGTTCCTAGGATTGGCTGTCCCCTCACCAATGGGACGAAAGAAGTAGCTTTCGCGACCCGGACGAGGAGGAGGTGGATCCTTATCTAATTCGAGGTGTCCCGTTACCGAGGAGGACACCGCCAGTCCGAAGTACTGTGGTGAGGAGCGTAGTTGACCATCCTAGACGGTGGTTGGTGTGGAAGTTGATCACGTAGGCCAAAGCCGGAACCAGTAGCCTCTGTTCTTAGATACTGGATCGGAGACAGAGGATGGCTTGTATAAAAAACAATCCGGAACGTTCCTCTTGACTGTCTTCAGTAACTCTGGTAGTGGGACCTCAGAAGGATCAGGGTCTCCCTGGGACGGTGGGTCAGGTTGATCCGATAGGGATGGGTCCGGAGAATAATAGGAGTCTAAGTCCTTGTCCGTAGAAGGTACCGGAGGACGCAACTGGGCGGACAGGATAGGACGGGATGGATCGTCCGAGACGGTAGAAAGCCCAGCATCGTCAAGGGAAGGCTTGTGACGCTTAGGAATGGAAGCAAGCCAGGCTGAAGTGTAATTGGAGACTGGTGCTTTTCGTTTACAAGTTTGGAGTGAGGAGTCCATGAGGGTGTGCACTTGGGACGGAGTAAGTGGTTCACTGGTCCGCTGAGTGGTGGAATGTCCAGTTACCGAAGGACGGGATGAGTGTGAGGACAAGTCCAGAGGAGTGAGTTGCGGACCCACGGAGGAGGCCAACTTGGCAGCAACCTTCCGGGCTTTAAGCTGAAGCTTGAGGCAAGCATAGCGTTCATTGGTACGAGAGAGTTCATCAGCAAAAGATCGCAAGTCTCGTGCTGGCGGAGGCTGACTGTAGGGGATCGGGCACGTGGCTGCACTGTCACAAGGCATCAAAGCAGACGGCTCGGAAAGGAGAGGATTGTGCGGTGGACGAGGCTGCTCCAAAGAATCCTGGTCCGCAGTTAAGTTCGAGAATTTCGACGTATCCGCAACCGGTGGGACCGGCGAGGATGCGGAACGAGGAGTACGGGATGAGGACCCATCCCTTTGCGTCCCCTTGGCACGAGGCATGAGGACAGGTTACCGAGGATAGGATAGGGCTCAGCGGATGGCACGTAGCTGGGAGCGAAGTGAACAGCATGGTGGCGTAGAGAAGAAAAGGTGAGCTTACCGCTCCGCTTCGGCTTTTATATGATGGAGGTGCGCAGTAAGATGCGCAGTAGGTAGCGAACCGGAAAGACATCTTCGATTTAATTTCTCTAGATTGAACAGCATTTTGAGAAGGAGAATGCTATAAAAAAGGTAATGTATATTTCAAGACAACTAGAAAGCAAGGTTTCTGAAAACCGTAAAATTCGTAACACACACACGAAGTTATTAATCCAATAAGCAATAAATAATTTAACATAAAACATCCACTTATCTTCACACACTTTGTGAGACATTAACGAAGCTGGCAGTGGAATAACCTAGATACCATCTGCAAAGGTTATCCACTTGTCCCCACATGGTTTGTGGACATATTCATGAAGCAGGCAGTCGAATGACCTTGATACCATCTGCACAGGTCGTCTATTTGTATCCAAATGGTTTGCGAGACATTAACGAAACTAGCACTGCAATGACCTTGATACCATCTGCAAAGGTCGGTTTGTGCGACATTAACGAACTAGTACTGGAGTGACCTTGATACCATCTTCAAAGGTCATCCATTTGTCTCAACGTGCGAGACATTCATGAAGCGGCAGTGGAATGACCCTGATACAATTTGCAAAGGTGATCTACTTTATCTACTTGTCTCCACACAGTTTGTGGACATATACACGAAGCTGGCAGTGGAATGACTTTGATACCATCTGCAAAGGTCATCCACTTGTCTCCACACGGTTTGTGGACATATTCACAAAACTGGCAGTGGAATGACCTTGATACTATTTGCAAGGTATCCACACAGTTAGTGGACATTCACGAAGCTGGAGGAATACCATCTGCAAGGTCATTCACCTATCTCCACACGTTTTGTGAGGCATGTTTATGAATTTTGCCGTGGAACGACCATCTTGAAATCCAATAGAGCTTGTAAATTGTTTTCTTTTATGCTTTAAAGTAAACACAGCAAATAAATAGGTACCCCAAAAAAGAAAAGAATACAAACGTTTTTTACACGTACAGCTTGGTAGAAAAATCAGAAAAAAGCTAACCAAACTTAGGCTTGAACCTTGCCTTCAAGCGAAGCGCAGATTAACAGCCGATGACCCAAACCACTCGGCTACTTGAACATATCTTGTTTACACAAGCCTTCTGGAGCAAGCTGTTCCATAAAAAATGCGTTTTTCTGCAATAGTGAATCAGAAGGATGCCAGTTGTGTTTTAAATTATAACATAAGGATACTGATATGACGGAATTTGTAATTTAACCAGCTGTAAAAGACTTCCAGCGTTTATTCTTAGGCGATTATTATTAGGGACACTCACAAACCTTAGCAAATCGTTATAAATTCATAAAAAATATAGTTTTGTTATGCTATGTCATCCTTTGTTATGCAAGACTTTAGTTGAATTTAGTACAAATCCATGATTCACTTAGCTATTTTAAGCTTTATGCAGAGTAGTTAAGACTGCATCTGGTTTCGAGTTTCGCCAAGCATCTCCATTTGAAAGCTCCTAGTTTGAAAAGTAACGCAACGAACGTTGCAGCCAAACTTCATTGAAGACAGTGGACTGTGGGCCAACAATGATCTACTATTTTTAAACATTGCGCAACAACTTTCCGCCGGTTACACACGCAAGGGATATTTGCAAGCCTAAACTTACCTACCAACCAACCGTGACCACGCCATGCAATGGCTAACGAAAAGCGATGGGAAAGAGGTGAGCGCACCTAGCGGTGGTTGGACCCACCAGGCGGTAAGGAATATAGCAGAGTTTCATAAAAAAGTTGGGAGTTAAATATTTTTGGATAAAAGTGAAAATTATTAGTAACCACAAGTAAATATTCTCCAGTTGGATAAGGACCCCAAAGAGTACATTTATCTTTGTCAATGACGTAGTTGCGAAATATGTAATGGCAATCTGATGGCAACATTAATGTAAGAAGCCACACACAGTCTTGCAGCAACTGTTGCTG
>JAHWFP010237411.1:65546-88148 GCA_023313725.1 Lithobius niger
CAGCAACAGTTGCTGCAAGACTGTGTGTGGCTTCTTACATTAATGTTGCCATCAGATTGCCATTACATATTTCGCAACTACGTCACTTACTGACTCAACGAGCGATGTCAATAGCTTAGTCCAGCAAAGACTGAGGCAACTCGGTCTGCCTTCCTTTAAGACTTCGAACTGCCACCCCATTTTGCTTACTTTATTATAATAATAATAATAATAATAATGTTTGTTGCTGAAGCAACAGGTCTGGCAAGGATCGCGGGGATCACTGACTGCCAGCCTAAAGAGGGGCAGCATTTAAGATGCTTGTAAAAATATTTGATAAAAAGAGAATGCGAAGGTGGTGGCATGGTAAAAACTAAAACAAGATAAAACAATTTAAAAGCTTGCATATAGGTAAAAAATAGTTTTTAAAAAATGTTTAAATTGTAAAAAAAAAATGCATGGCCAGTGAAAAGGTGGGATCGAATTACTTCCTACCAACCATCGTTTGCGACTGCAGCAGTATATTTTTGCAGGCAAGCACTTCTGGGAATCTTTACTATCTACATCAGATAGGGCCGTACATAGGATATAATACCAACTTTATAAGACCACTAGAGCCCAAGAAAGAGTTCAACAACTATCTCAGCATATTTCGTCAGTTGCTGCAATGGAGTTCATGCGTCATAATCAGGGATGAATTGAGAGAAATGTGTTAGCAATCCCAACAAACGACTGAACTCACCCCCATTGCTTAAATATTTAATTGCTTCAACTTTTGTTTTTATCTGGGGATGCACCACCATAGCAATAGAAAAAAAAAATAGTGCAAGATTGCACTGTTTCTATGTTAGTTTCAAAAGACACTTTTAATGATATCAGTTAACTTTAATTATATCATGTCTATTGAAAGGCATTACATGGCCAGATAAAATTCCACTGTTAGGCCTTTCTCCTTAATGCTTCTAAGCACGTACGAACATTATTTAAGTGATTTTCTTCTGGCTTGGAGGTTGGTTGCAGCAATTACGCTTACTGTCCTAGTGCGCCAAATATTTTTTGCTACTAGGCCCTATTTCAATTTAATTTCTATAAAATTTTTGATGTTTTTCTTTGAAATATACAGGAACGCTTTAAAAATGAATAAACTGAATTTAATCCAAAATATTTTTTTTATTTTTTTGGAAAAATAAAAAGATTCAAATAAATTTTGGATCCACTTTTCTGGATCCAAAATCCAATTTTGATTCTGAAACATGTCCTATTTTTCGAAATAAAAAAAACTTAAGGTTATTAATTAGAGCTACATGGCTACACAAAATGAAAGCTTTATATTCTTTAGAAAAAAATTTGAAAAACGTAGGACCCACTTTTTTGGATTACATTTCGGATACAGAAAGTGGTCCCTATTTGCATTTTTTTTTTTAATTAGAAAATTTTAGGTTACGTGGTATTTGTGAATTGACCTATAAATGTATCAGTCTTACATACAGTAAACTGGTAGGTAACTGAGTGTCAGTAAAATAAACTTGTTGGTTGTGTCGATCTAGTGACAGGCAGTAAAAGAACGGATAATTAGTATTATTATGCTTAATTTATATCTTATACTAAAGGACGAAGTGTCGCAGCAAAACAACGAAGCACGAAAGCAAGTGCAAGATGTTACACTAGATGTTGGGATGCACGCACATTGGGCATCTCGTAAGCAAACCATAATGACGTCAGTCCAAATATTTTCACGTCACGCTGGTTTCGTCGAATATTAAAACTGAAAGAAAGCTAATAAATTGGACGACATAAAAAAAAAATGACGAAACCAATGTTAAAAAAACCTAACGTGTATTATGTCTGTATTCATTACTGTAAAGAGGAATCGCCATGACTCGGGAGTGCTTGGTACGAATCACCAAAGCATTTTAATACAAATTTCACCCGAATGCTATAATAACTAAATAGACTAAGGTGGGGGGAAGGAGGATAGATGTCCGTGTGTTAGGCAGTGCATCTTACATTCTAATGCTATAACTAAACAGATTGGAAGTGGGGGGAAGGGGCAGTGCATCTGTTACCCTTATTTATTTGACGAATAAAGTTAAGTTCGTCATTATCTCAACTCTAAACCAAACCCACATCTCGACTGTTTTATAATTACACATCAACCAAACCTAAAATTTAATCTTTTTCTCGGTTGGGATTGAGACAAATCATTTTTTACAAATGTTACAATTGAAACAAACACCCGTGAAACAAACTGCAGTTTAATTTCTCTTTATTGGAATTTAAGGGTAAATGTTTAATAATGGGCAAAATTGTTCCCCCCAAGCAAACCTGGTTAGTTCTGCTAGTTCTTATTATAATTCCAGAAGATTGGGATAGTATTATAACACTTAATAAACTTTTGCTTTAAACATGTACTTACTGACTGTGTTTGATACTGATACTGCTGCTGCGGCAGGTACATAGGTTGAGGATACATCATTGGATAAGAAGCCTAAAAAAAACAAGAAACAAATTAATATTAAAAAAAAAAACACTTAACCACCAAAGGAACATTTTTATTAGAAACGTGCTTGTAGTGATCTCCAGCAGGGCCTCAAAAACCAAAAATTCTGATGAAAAACAAGGTTCGGACTGGACATACTGCCATGGAGAAGGGCCCTTCTTTGTTAAAACTAAATCTTACCAGGGGTACCTGGTTGAAGATTTGTTTTTATTGCATAATGAAAATATAATTACCTGACGCTTTTGACGCGCTCCCAGCCGAATTCATGGCACCAAATATACATTACCTTTTATTTATTTAGCAGTTGCCTTCCTTCGAGTGCTCAATCCCTAGCGATGAAAAGTTGGCTTTCCTGCCGGGCTTGCAGCTTCCCTTCATTGCGCATGCGCTAGCACCAGCCACAGTATATAAGTGCTTGGGCCAACGCATTAGCCATCTTTCTTCCTCTCCACATCCTTGGTTACCGAGGGAAGGCCGGGCGGGTGAAGGTAATGTATATTTTCATTAGGCAATAAAAACAATCTTCAACCAGGTACCCCTGGTAAGATTTAGTTTTTATGCCATGAAATATACATTACCTGTTATTTATTTAGCAGACTTCGTCAATTAGTTGGAGTGACCAAGGTTGACGAGCACCCGCGCTGCGAGCCGGCGACCCCAGGATGGCATCCAGTGAACCAACCGACAAGGCAGTGAGACGAATTAAAGGACGAATAACAGCACTCGGACTGTGGACCGCAGGAATCGAGGAAGCGGGTAGCGACCATGACCGAAGTCACAACAAGGAGGAGCTGTAAGGTCGGTCGTATTCTGGGTCTAAGGGAATGAGTTTAGTACATGAATAGAAATGTCAAAAAAGCATTACTTAGAGGTGATGGCGAAGTCTAGGGGGTGCGAGGCGTATGAGAGGTAGTTCTAGGAGGGTCTGAGATGAACATTTCGTAGGGGACCCTTTGGTCAAGAGATCTGGAAGACGTGGAGATGGGATCGGAGGGTTGGGAGGAGTTGCAGGCAGGACTTTGGGTTGATGAGGTTCTCGTAATACAGAAGACTGAAATGTGCGACCGTTCAGCTAACGAAAACAACTTGACGATAAAAAGTCGTGAAAAGGTACAATATGGTGAGGGACTAGATTTCCAACGTTACGGCAAAGACAGGCTTGGAATATGCTCTGGAGGAGACATTTCAGATGGGTCCGGGTCACCGGAATAACCTAAGTCGAAATGGGAATGACAAGACAGCGCGTCACCGGAGGCGACCAGAAGTCTGGAATACTGGCAACTGAGACCGAGTCGGCAGAGATCGGGGGGGGGGGGGGGGGGAGACCGTGTGACCGGCCGAAAATTAGCAGGAACACCATGAGAGGGACCGGCACCGCCGTGTGCCAGTTTACGCTTCTTTACTGTCGCCGCTACCTAATCTTCGTTATCATGAGATGAGGGACAGGTCGCATGTGATTAAAGGAACGTAAAGCCGAGTCCATGAGGGCATACACAGTTTCCATGGGCAAAGAGGCATCTTGTTGTGAATAAGCCTGCAGCCTGGAAACCGAAGAGGCTCAAGAAGACTGGGAAGACATGACCAGGAGACCGTCAGAATGGCACAGGGCTTGCTTTGCAGCAGACCGAAGAGTCTTAACTTGTAACTTGAGACGGCAGTAGCATTCCTTGGCCGCAAGGAGATCTTGCTGTAGGTTCGGAAGAGCGACCACATTCCGTGGTTGTCGGCATTGAAGCGAAGAAGTCGTGACCGTATCCTGAGTGTCACCGATGGGCGTAGAGGGAACCGTAGAAGTGTGGTCCACACGGGGGGACCGCAGACCGTATAGAGTCCCTAGACCAGGAGACAGGTTCTGGAGGAGCACAGCTCGAATCTTGGCAGAAGAGGGAAAAGGGGAACCAGAGTTCGGAGGCAAGGTTGTGGACGCCACAGGCATCTGATGTTAGAGAGAAAGCTGGAAAACTCAAAAGCGGCCTATATCCCGCACGAACGGAACCGCTTAAGAGAAGGAAGGCTCGGAACTGAAGGGGTCACACCAGAATCTTGAATTGGCGGGACCGGAGTCTGGGGAGGCGTAGGACACAGTGCAAGCTACGAAACTCGGATAGTAGGAGAGGAACCTGTCATGAAAGAAGTTGGTGGAGCAATAGGTACCTGAGAGATCGGTGAATGTGGACCGAGAAACGTGGGACAGGCGACCAGATTGGAGCTGTAGATGGGGCCGAAGGCACTGACAGAACATCTGGAATCGGTGGGACTGGAAACTGTGTGATGATGGAGAATGGTTAGAAGTGATACGAGACTAGAGGACCGTCGAATGTGAAGATGGTGAATCCGAAGTAGGTGGTGGTAATCCTGTTGGTGATAAAACACGAGTGGTTGTGTTGGGATCCAGAGGGACCGATGACCGTGCATCGGGAAGACTTGCAACAGGAGACCCTAGACTTCGAGGAGGACCGAACGGTGGGGAGCGTGAGGACAGACTCTGGTGGGACCGTGGACAGTGGAACACACGTACAAAGAGTTCTGTGTTGGAATTCAGAAGGACCGACAACCGTGGATTAGGAAGCCGTGCGACAGAAGACTTGCTTGTTATTCAGATTCACTCATGGGACGGGAGACGGTGGAGACAGCAGCGAAGGCCGTCCTTGAGCGAAGGGAAGGCATCGTAGTTCATGAGCAGATGCAAGTTGTTGAATAACACAGAGAGATGAAGGAAAGTCAGGTGGGGATCGTGAAGACCGAGGCAGAAACGGGCTGTGTTGTAGGTCCTAGCGACAGAGAGAGGTCTAGTGGAGGTTGTGATGGTCCCCCCCCCCTCGACTGAATAAAGTTGAAAGCCAGAAAATGCCAGAAGGAAGAGGGGCCGTACACCCTGTAAAGAACTATGCAGGACGTATGTTGTTCTATAGGAAAAAAAGCTGCTGGCTAGCAGCCGCGGTCCGAGAGAGGCGCGGTGAAATGCTGTGGTCCCTGCAGGCGACCCTAATAGATGTTAGGGCTGGGGGGGGGGGGGGTGTTGCCGTAGACCGCGGCCCAAAGGGACCGTGGACCAAGGCTGAAGTGAATGTCAATTCATTGATCTGGTACAGGATAGCAGGTAGGTTCTTGTTAGCAAGAAACAGACGAGGGGCCGGTGAAAGAAAAAATGTTCTTTATGTGACTGCAGTACCTCTGCTCGTTCCTACCAGACCGATGGGGCTGGGGGACCGTGGATCGAAGCTAGAGAGAACCGTGGATCGAAGCTACAGGGAACCATGGATCGAAGCTAGAGGGGACCATGGATCGAAGCTAGAGGGGACCATGGATCGAAGTTAGAGGGGAACGCTGATTGAAGCTAGAAGGGAACGCTGATTGAAGCTGACGTGTCATAAGTGTGTGGACTGAACGGAGGTTTCAAAAATCCAACTTGGGTCCGTCAACAAGTGACAGGAGACAGAAGGCAGTGCTTGGCAAAAAAGGAAAAGCTTCATTATATAGATGTAGCCCATGTGATTGCACCTGGCGATTCCAATTATTATTATGTGAAGGCAAACCAAGCAGTGCTACATAAAAATACAAACAACGTTTCGAAAATTAACAATTTTCGTCTTCAGGTTAGCAATAAAATTAAAGCATGGCAAAAGCCACTATTAAAAGCATAAAACATACATTTAAAACGGATAAAAACCGCCAATTTCTCCCCTCAAAAGAGGCAGAAATGGCAGCCGAAAAGCAACCCACCTGCTCCGTTGGATGCCACGTCGCAAAGCAAGGTGTATGCAAATCGGGGTCACGTGTTTCAAAGGTGTGATGCATTCGTTATGTTGGTTTTACAAAATGCCTGGCAAAAGAGTCGAGTTTAAGTGATTTAATTACAGGAAAATATTCTTTTAGAAATTTGTTATCTGGCACTAAGTGGTTATGTACGGGTGGTGTATGTGTATGGATGACCAATGTTTCTAGATTGATTCTTGCCCTGGTGTATTTCTCACGAAACAAAATTTGGACCTTGTCGAAGTCGGGGGTGTGACCTGTTGCGTATTTGTCTGGCGACTTGCCTGTTGCTAGGCAGTGTTGCACTAAAGAATTTGATTCGACTTTTAATTTAAAGTTTGATTTATGGGATGCCATACGTTCCTTAAGTTTTTGAAGGGATTGTCCTACATATGTAGCAGTACAGGTTGGCTCCGTACAGGGAATTCTATAAACAGTATTGCGTGTGGAAAGCAGGTCGTCTGATTTGTTATTGTGTTTATTTTCATGGTGCATTGTCAGCTGCTTAATATTTTGGTGACTGTTTGAAACAAGTCGGATGTTATTCAGAGCTCGAATTGTCTTAGAAAAATTGCATAGCAGAAATGCGATACAAAATACAAATTTGTGTAGCAGTCATGAAAAAATGATTAGCAACTTTTAAGAATAATTTATTTAGTAAAAACCAATACAAAAAGTTTACTTTGTTTGAAACAATAGCCATTTTTGTTTCACTTTTACTTTGCTACACGCACGGATGCTTGGTCAAGACAATGCTCTTCTGACCCGTGTCTGAAACGAAAGCGCCACCAACTAAATACCGAAGGTGATGGTAGGACCAATGATTTCCCAGAATGCATGCACGACGCTTGGCTGCCAATAAAGTAGGAGGGATTAGCATCTCCGTGTCAGCCAACACGATCATGACTACGCTATTATGTTGTCTCGTTTAATACAGTTGCGTCGCTAAACTGCGATACATTATTTAATTTTGCATCGCTAAAGTTTAAATTTGTAGTGCAAATTGCGATGCGATACCGCTCATTTCGACCCCTGTTATTGATGTTAAGTTTCTTCTTAAGGACTTCAGAGATGCCTTTGAAGTATGGCAGAGCAATGAAACTCGTAGGGGGGGGGGGGGCCGTTTTGGGGTTCAAAGCTTTTGAAATTAATTTGTTAACGTACCCGAGTGGGAACCCATTCTCGACATACTTTTGCAAGATGTAATGAAATTCATGCTGCAATAAGTCAGCATTACTGGTGTGAGAGACAACACGTTTAACATCATTTATTACTACATTACTTTTGTAGTGGGCATCAACATAGGAGTTGTAATGCAGGGTGCGAGTCGACTTCATACTTTTTCTGAAGTGCGTGAATTCGATTAGGCTATTATCGTTAATAATGACGTTTACATCTAAAAAGGGGATGGCGTTGTTTTTAGAGGACTCCATAGTGTAAGTGAGTGATTTAGTGATGCTGTTGAGAAACTCAAGGACCACACGAAGTGACACCCAAGGAAGAAGGATTGCTAATGCTTTGGCCGAAGCGCTTATATACTGTGGCTAGTGCTGGCGCATGCGCAACGAATGGAAGCGGCAAGCCCGGCAGGAAAGTCAACTTTTCATCGCTAGGGATTGAGCAAGTAAAGGAAGGGAACTGCTAAATAAATAAACAGGTAATATATATTCTCGTGACATAAAAATAGCTTTTTAAGAAAAATCGATGTCCCATTTCTGACTGCTTTTCTGTTGGTGACCGATTCCTTCAGGCACAAAACCATACCACTATTTCCCCCTTTACTTGCGCATAATGACCAACTTGATAATTATCATCAATGTTAAGAAATTTAATCAACCAAAAAATAAAGGAGTCCAGACAAACTTGTGTTCAAAAGAATGCCTCATTAGTCAGAAATGACAGTTGCAACATCGAAAGCAAAAAGATTCTTGGGCCTGGTCCAGGACCCTGCTTAGGGAGCTTCCAGCTAAGCTGGAGGTGCCTCTTAATCTGCAGTACGTTTCAGATAAACTTACTCCACATTAAGTTTTGGGAGTAGGTAAATTTACTCGTAATGATGTCTACATGACTACACATCCATTTTGACCTAATGCCTTAAGTCATTCAGTCTTTCCAAAAATATTTAGAAGTAAACTTAATTAGCTTCCACAATAAAAAACATAATATTTTAAAGATAAAAATAGCTTTTATTTATCCTAAAATACTTACCTTTAGTTTTGGCTAAATATCGTTTATATTTATGTTCCATGATCAAAAAAGTCCAAAATACCAGGTACAGCTGGTTGATTTTGGTTTCTATTGCCCTGATGAAAATATACATTACCTGATTTATTAGCAGTTCCTTCCATTTGAACCCTAGAAGAGAAGTTGGCTTGCCTGCCGTGCTTGCAGCTCCCTTCTACTGCACATGCGTCCATCCCCTCTCATTGCGCAAGTGAGCAGGCCTCAGTTTAAGGACGTCGCCCGGAGCTGGGCTTCATTCTTTCTTCCACACTGGGTCTACTTTGGCGACAGAGGGGGGAGGCCGTGCGGGCTTAGGTCATGTATGTTTTCATCAGTGCAATAGAAACAAAAATCAACCAGCTGTACCTGGTATTTTGAACTTTCTATGCGCCATGAAAACCTACCTAATTATTTATTAGCAAACTTTGTCCCTCGGTGGCGGGTGCCAAAGCGCTAGAGCCCGTGCTGCAAGCAGGCTGCCCCGGCGCTGGTCTACCGTTACTGCTGAGGAATCCGGACGTGGTGATGCTGTAGTGTAACGGAGACAGAGTTCTGGGCTAGGTAATGAAAAAAAATTAGGCATGCAAACATGACAAAATTCTCATTTACCTTTGAGTTGAGGTGAACTGGTGAAGGCTGGAGATCTTGGCTCAAAGGGGATCTGGAGAGCCGGGATCCTGTCTTTTAGTAGAACTTGAGGATCTTGCTGGAAGGGAATCTGGGAGGCCGGAGTCCTGTCCTCACGTAGAGCCTGAAGGTCTCGCCGTGAAGGAGATCCGGGAAGTCAGAGTGGGGCCCTTGAGAGGTTGAAGCAGGTATCTGACGAAAATAGTTTGTGAGGCTTCATGAAAAGTGCTTGAGACCGGACTACCGGACACAGGGTGCTTGTAGTGGAGTCCGAAGGTCCTGGAGACCGAAGGGTAGTGGAGAGAGTAGTAAAGAATCTGCCGGAGAAGGAGATGATCGTTTCGGTAGAAGCACAGGTCTTCGAGTCCAAAAGGAGGTTGAGCGGAGTGATGTACTGAGTGAGTAGGCTGGAATAAGTTCTAGCAGGATGCCCAACGGAAGGAGGGAGATACGCGAGATGTCGTCCCATGAATAGATATTTTTGAAAGAGGGGAGAAGTGGCCCCATGGAGGGGGCACATACCAAGGAACCCAGAAGAAGGACGGAGTATGTCGGGACTGTAGGCGGCAAATTAAGAAGATGGTGGGGTTCCTCGGCATAATTATGAAGTGGATGGAGTGTTAGGGCAGGACTCGGAAACCGAGTGCCATGTCTTTGGCTCGTGCCTGGCAATCCGTGCTGGTTAGATCTGGGTGGAATGATTGGAGCATTGGACGAGCCCTGGAAAAACGGGAAGGAATGACAAAGCGTCGTCATATTGCCAGACGGAGTAAGCTGATAACTGGTGAAGGCTGGAGGAGGATGATGACCAGGATACTGCTGTCTGCGCAGTCAGGAGCATTCCGGCGGAGGCCTGGGATGCAGCGTCGGAGAGGGGGTTGGATGGCCCCTCGAGGGAGGCATACTCTTGGCGAGGAATCGGTGACTCCGATGAAACCCCCGAATCCCCGTTTCTTTTTTAACAGCATGTTCCACACTTTGAGCATGTTCCACATTTTGAGTGAGGAAGCTTTGTCCTGCCAATAGCGGAGGTCCGTACCGAAGGTCGAGTTGGCCGAGCGGCGAAACCGTATGGTGTCTGCTTGGTGGTCAACTGTGCACTGCAGAAAAGGAAGTGATTCTGTAGAATGCTGTAAAGAAATGTTGGAGCTCGTGCGGAGTCCAGATCTTGTTGTCGAGTAAGAAGGACAGAGTAGAAGGATGCCGGATTGATGGTGAAGTGGGCCTCATCTTCTGCAGGGGGCTGTGAGGCTTCGTAAGAGGGAAGCTCGCACTTCAAGCGGCGGAAATCGTAGCGGTATCGTGGGGCTGGACCGGGGACTGGTCGCAGGGAGAATAGAAAGACGGTCCGTAGAGGGAGACCGTGGTTGGTTGGAATCCGAAAGAGCAGCTGTCCGATTCTTGGTGGGGAGGCCAACAGTCGACTTCAATCGTTAACAGGAAGCTGACGGTGGTGAAGACAGAGTATCAGTCTTTTTCTCGAGACAAGGATCAGGAGGCTTCAAGGAACGTGTGTGGGTGGGAGATTCTTGCGAAGATATGGCCAGGTCGGAACCTGCGAAAGTCACTCTACGAGCAGGTTTGGAATCAAGAGTCTGTTGAGGATCTGGTGTTGCCGGAGGATCGGAGTAAGGTGTGCTTCAAATTCTGCTGGCGAGTATTCTTACGCCGGCGGAGAATTATTTTCCATTCAGTTTCTGTGATGGTGACGCATACACTGCACTTTCTTGTGTACCAATCGCAGGTACGGTGATGTTGGCAGCATGGGTGTGGATCCAGATGACATTTTTCGTGCACAAATTCTAAGCAAGGGCACCCTACCGGGTTTGGAAAAGGTCCCACATGTCCTTCCACTGGGGCAGAAATTTACGAGTCCTGGTCTTTTGTTGGAGAACTTGCGGAAGTGTTGTTGGATGGATACGCCATGATGCTAGTAGCAAATACTGTGTACAACAGCTAAATTCGAAATCCCCGCGTCGTAAGAGGCGAGAAGGGACCATTATGCAAGCAGTATAGCAACGCTGCACAGTGGCGACCGGAGGAAGCATCAGAAGTGTCCCTGCGGAAGGAAGCCGCAGATGAGCTTGGTATCGTCCTAAGGCGGACTTCAGATCCGTGGTTGCCTGGAGTCCACGGGAAGTGGTGACGCGACATCCCCGTGGTGCCAAGGAGGAATAATGTAGGTGTCTCTGGAGTTGGAATCCGTAGGGGAACCTGGCGCAGCTTATAGAGGGATATCAGAACCGGGGGTTACCCGGAGTCCCTATTCTGAACCTTCTTCAAAGTCCTCAGCACCCTAGCTTGCCCCCCTCCCGTGTTTCCGTCAGGAAACCAGAGGCTGAAGGGAAGGCCGGCCGAGTGGCTGAGTCGGAGGACGCCGGTGCTGAAAGAATGAGGCGAGCCGGAGAGAGATGCAAAGGGTTGTTGTGGCTAACAGAAGAGATGCTGGAGAAAGACGTTCGTTATGACTGGTGACAGTAATATCTTTGAGGGAAGACGTAAGGATTATTAGACAGGAAGGAGGTACTGCCCGGTGGTGTCGTTGAGGTAGGAAAGGTAATCTGTCCATACTCCGTCTTGGAACTTTGTCTTTGGTGTTCAATACGTTAAGTGCCTCTTCGATATTCCATGTTCGTCAAGAGCTTCCTTGGTCTTCCGTGCTTGTCTTCACGTTGTCGTCTTACCTTTTTGTGTATTCCAGGTTATATTTATTATTATTTTTTTGCTATGGTCAGCTGAGACCAAGGTTGTTGAAACAGAAAAGGAAATGAGAGGACCACCATGCTTGGTAGAATTCACAGTATTGTCTATATCATGGTAGCAGCGGAAGCTGGGAAGCCGTATGGAGCACGGGAATCAGGCGGACGACTCAGTTGGATGCCAGTAAACGGTGGCAGGGATTCTGCAGGTGGAAACACTTGGAAGGCGTGTCGGTGTTCCAAAGCCCTGTGCTCGAGGACTAGAAGCTTACACCAGGTTGTAATGGGGATCTGGTGAGCTGGATGAGCCTCTTGCTGGTGAGTTGACCCATAGGGAATCCGGAGGAGGAACCCGGGTAGGGGGGAATCCGAAGGACGGAGGTGACAAGGATTCCGTGCTGGAGAGTCTTGGTGTCCCAAACTTGTAGGCAGAAGGTGATGCCGAGGAAGTCGAGGGTTGTGCGGAAACAGTCCGTGTGATGCCGGAGATAGTAATCCAGATGCCAGAGACAGAAGCAGGAGACTTGGTAACCAAGGGCAGAGAGTCCGGTGATTGATGGCCAGGAATAGCTGCGTAGGGTTCTGGGCTAGGAGACTTCGCCGTAGGGGAGGTTGATGTAATGGCCAATTCGGCGCAAAGAAGGCAAGGTGAGGAAGATTCCGATAGTTGTGGAGATGCCGGGGGCTGCCAAGTCGAGGCTGTCCGAGGAGCATTCTGCTTGGATGTCAGACCAGGGAAGCAGCAATTCGTGGGTGGGATTGAATGGTCGCATCTGGTTGGAGAAGCCGCTCCAAAGGATGCCGAGAACGAGGGAACTGTGGGAACGGAACAGGTAGGCAGGTGCCAGATATCCGTGGTGACTCCGGGAGGCTTGTTGCTGGTGAAACGAGTCTTCTGCAGGCGAGACGGGAGGCCGAAAAGGTGACCGACGAGGAGGAGGGTCCGCCAGTTGGCGACCGAAGTAGTAGTCCATGAAATGGCTCAGGCAAGCCGAGGCGATGAGATGCCGGCGATTAAAGTGAATCCGAGAAAGTCTAGCGAAGGAGCGGCGTCCGCTTCGTTTAGGTGGTGCAGCTTGGGAAAGTCGAGGTGGCCAAGAAATCCGGTGCCACTCTGTTTTTACTGAAGGTAGGGGTCTGTTGAGGGAACTTGTTTTTGAGCCCCGACCGTTTTACCTGCTGTGGGACTTAGCCATTTTTTCGAAGTGGCTGTCGCAGTGTTTTTTTCGAATAGCTCGGCTCAGAGTTCTCACGAACTTGTGGTTGTGCTTAAAATGTGCGCGGGGACGAGGGCTAGCCTAGCCTGACACCGAGTTTCATAATGTTTAGACGGACATTTTTTGAGCCACGACACTTTGACCGATTTTCCGTACCTTCCATAATGCTACGAACAGTGTCTCTGGGATCACCAGCGATACAGGGTTAGCGCCAGGGCACCCATCTTCTGGGGCCGTCCATCTAGCAACGTCCCCCTGGCGCATGCCGATTTTGGCCGTGATCCGAGCACTTTTCATTTTTCCTGCGTTAGCAACGCTGGTTTCGAGTGTACGCGAGAGATGCCAACATCCGGGGGCCGCTCGCGGATTTTTGAGGGGGTCGCAGGGTTTTTTTCAAATAGTGCCGCTCACAGAGGTCTCACGGACATGGGGATAGGCTTGGAATGTGCGTACGGACGAGGGCTAGCCTCACACCGAGTTTCATCAAGTTTAGACGGCCAGTTTTTGAGCCCCAGCCGTTGAGGAGGAATCCGGAGAATCAGACAGTCCGTAAGAAGCCGTTGACCGGATTCTTTGGTTTCAATCCAGAATGCTGGGTAGAGCCCAAGAGAACCACACGCTGTGGCCCTAGGAAGAAACAATGAAGCCTAGCTCCAGGCAACAACTTTAAATAGAGGCCTGTGCACATGCGCAGTAGAATGGAGCTGCAAGCATGGCAGTTAAGCCAACTGCTCTTCTAGGGTTCAAATGGAAGAGGACTGCTAATAAATTAGGCAATGTATGATTTCATGGCACATAGAACCCTAAATTTCACTTCATGTAGCTTCATCACCTAAACTAAGTCTAAACTAATTCATAGAGAGAGCCCGCACTAAGGCACCCTGACTATATTCTCGTCTTTTTTGGCCTGATGTAAGGGCTGTCTTGATCAAAGAAAGGGACGGCAGATACAAGTCCAGTTCCATGAAAGTGTGGTCTGTGAAGAATTTAGCCTCAAGGAAGTGCATTAGCGCGTCTGCTTAGAGGCACCCACGCCATTCACTTTACAGAAGAATTTTCACTCGTGAAGGGG
This sequence comes from Lithobius niger, assembly GCA_023313725.1. NCBI lineage: Eukaryota > Metazoa > Arthropoda > Chilopoda > Lithobiomorpha > Lithobiidae > Lithobius > Lithobius niger. The sequence goes on from JAHWFP010237411.1 coordinate 79,620, forward strand.
AAGCTCATCTCCGTGTGTCAAACCTTCAAGATCTGAAAATTATCTGAAGACGACCTTAGACTGAGGGTGGTAACGAGATGCTGGGAACACAGAATCAAAATTTGCAAATGTGGTCCGAGAAGAGTCCGCAAACTTAAAGACGGGTGGGAGAGGGCTCCCGACAAAGCGTTTAGGGTAAATAACGGTCGATGGACTGAGCAAAGAATTTCTAAGGAAGAAAAGCGTTTTCTTCGCAGTAAATGTCCTCAGTGTTAAGAGATCTGCAGTCATCACCGATTCGCGGTCGATCATACAAGTCATTTATTCCGTGCCCCCGATTCGGGGAGGGGGGGGGGGAGAAGTAGTCTTCGTCCACATAGGGATAGTCATAATCCCGAAAACGACTGTCATCCTGGCTATAACGTGGATCGTAATGTGATTACTAGGCGAATATACGAATCGCTCGGCTATTAGGCGATCGAACAATTCGGCGATTAGGAGAACGGACGAGTGGGCGACCAGGCAAATGCACGAAAAGGATATCTGGTGGATGGGCGATTTGCTGAAACATCATCATGGCGATTTGGTGAAAGGGTGGAACGGCAATTCAGAGATATGTCAGCAAGGAGATTCGGCAATTTGGCAATAAGATGTATGACTCTCGACACGTTTACAGGGGGATAGGATGAATACACGTCGTACCAGGGAAAAGGGGAAGTGAACCTGGCCATTTCAACATTGTGGCTACTAAATCTATCACCTCTTCCGACGATGTCACATGTCCTATACGGACTAGTGTGTGCGAGATGCATGGGATTTATTGTCGCAATAGGCAAACTTGTCTCACTAGTCAAAGCTTGTGCGATTGGTGAGTTTCGTCATCCGAGTAAACTACACCTGAACCATCAGGTTGCCTCTCTTAGATTTAGCTACCCGGAATAACTATGTCTGAACATACTGGGTGACAGTGCGCACCAGAGATGGAACTGACCCATGGGTCGGTGGGTTAGCGGGTCAAGTGCGTCACATTTTTATCGTGGGTCCAGTGGGTCATGGGTCAAGACCATTCACCCACCGACCAACAGTAATCTTACCGTAATCTGTAGTCTTACTAGTACTTTTTACGTTTTCTTACAACTTCAAAAATAATGTCCCCCAAAAGGCTAAAAAGAACATGTTGCCGGCCCCCAGCCAGGCCGGCTAAAAATGGTTTAGTTTTTGCCTAAAACATACTTAACCTGATAATTTAGCATTACATTGTCCTCAATTAATGTCTCCACTGGAGGTTTTTAAGTTGCTTGTAGCCGCCTGCTTGCATGTCCCACTGCGCATGCGCAGCCCTCTCAATATAAGCGAGAACGTGGTTGGACTCGGCATACATTTTCCTCTCAATCTGTCAGGCGGTGACTCGAGAAGGGAGGTATGGCGGGCTTAGGTTAAGTATGTTTTAGGAAAAAAAGAAACCATTTTTAGCCGGCCTGACTGGGGGCCGGCAAAATGTTTTTTCTTTGTTTGCCAAACATATTAACCTGATAATTTAGCATTATCAGCAGACCTCGTCAAAATGTGGTGGCAGGCACCGATCGTACGGGGCGCCCCGGGATGCAAGCAGGCTTCCCCCAAAATTTTGTTGTAGTAAAATTGTGCACTTTGTTCAGAACGGGGTGATGAAATAGGAGCTTGGACGCCTTTCGTGGAATTTGGGCCGTTGTAAAATGAGGGATCTTGCTTCCTTCTATGGATAGCTTGTTTCCATCTGGGATGCCTTGCTTCTGCTTTGTTCTGTTATGTGCTTAAGGGGGGGTTGACCACAGTTCTAGCTGCGATGATTGGTCCCAGCCGGTGTAGTCCCTATCCTTTTCTTGAGATGTTCTTGAGATGTTAGTGGGAGGTGAATGTCGTTGAGTGACGTCAGAATGCAGCTTGTGAAATTTTTCCTGTTGGGATGGCGTTGTGATGTGCCCATGATGTTGAAAACGCTCTGACCTACGATACGTTTTCTTTATCCAGCGGGAGATCATGGCAGTTGAAGATTCTCCTGTATGGAGGTCTACTGGTAGGAAAAGTTGGTTTCTGCCTCTGCGGATGTCTTCGTGTTGAGTTCTAGTGAGGTAGAGCAGAGCGTTGGCATGGGGTGTAGAAGGTATGCCGGCTCGTTACCTGTTAAGGTTGAGAGGGCTGGCAAGGTTATGGGTTTTGGTGGTTTGGATGGTTTGAGTCTTGCATCGAAATCCTGCTCTTGGGTGAAGGGTTACTGAAGATTAATTTGGGCTAATATGCGGTAGGCTGGGTCTTCTGATAGGGTTTGGGTTTCAGAACAGCGGGCATTGCTGCGAGTGTGGCGGGGAAGACAGTTTTCCTGGTAAGAAGGTGGAGGGAGCTATCTTGATTTGGTTCGTGGGGGGCTTCCATCAGGGATTGTGGGGCGATTGACCAGGCCCAGTCTGCGACAAGTCTTCTCATTGTTGGGCGGTCAGTTTCGAAGGAGCCGAGAAGAGCAGGAGTTTGGTAATTATCGAGAAAGTTGGTATGTTTGTTGCCATCATCTTGATGAATTCCAGTCTTCTCCAGGTGTCTGATGATCGTAGCCACGCTTGAAGGTTTAGACTGGTTTAGACTCGGAAGGTTCGGGTGAAGTTTTGAGCCCTTTGTTGAGACAGAAGATCTGGGAGAAGAAGGAGGGTGCGGTCGAGACGAGCTGTCAGAGGAGAAAACTACGTTCGTCTGAGGCTTGCTGTAAACGTGGGTTTTTAGCCACGAGTGAAACAAGTCTTGATGTTGAAAGTGACGGTTGTTGATATTCACTTGAGACGTGGTTAGTCACGATCGAAACGAGAGTCAGTGTGGATTGCCACAGTTGTATGGGTCTTCATTCGTGGTGTGGGGGTGGTCATGGTCGAGATGAGCGGCCTGAGATGATGACGTTGTCTGACTCGAGAACTTCACTTAATTCGTGGGTTGTAGTCACGAATGAGACGAGCGTTGGTAAGACAGCCATGGTCGTCTTAATCTTCACTCGAGAGGTGGGGTCTGTCATGGTCGAGATTTTGGAAGAGGAGAGAGCGTCATCCGTTTTGACTCTTCACTCAAAACATGGGATTACCCAGGTTTGAGACAAGCACCGGTGTGGGTTGCTACAGATGTTACGATTTCCGCACGAGACGTAGGGTAAGTCATGGTCGAGACAAGGAGTAAGAGGTGAAGACGTCATCCGACTTGACTCTTCATTTTAGTGCGTGTTTTTTTTTTTTTTTTTGTCACGGATGAGCCGAGAATTAGAGTGGACAGCACTGTTGTCTTGATTTTACTGGGGACGTGAGGTAAGCCATGGTGGAGATATGCAGCCAAAGATGGAGGCGGTCTTGTCTTGAATCTGTACTGAAAACATGGGTTCTAACCACGAGTGAGACGAGCATGAGTGTAGACAGCAGCTGTTGCCTCGGTTTTTATTCGAGACACGGGGTCAGCCATGGTCGAGACAAGCACCAAGTGGTGGAGACGGCTTCCGTCTTGGATCTTTAGATACGAGAAGCAGTAGACAGCAATTGTTGTCTTAATTTTCCCTCGAGATGTGGAGTCAGTCATGGTCGAGACAAGCAGCAAGAGGTGCAAGCGTCTTCCATCTTGGTTCACTCAAAACGTGGGTTCTGGCCTTCAATGAGACGAGCAGAAATGGCAGCGACTGATATCTTGTTGTTCGTTCGAGACGTGGGGTCAGCCATGGTCGAGATAGGCAGCGAGAGGTGGAACGGCTTCCGTCTTGATACAGTCAAACGTGGGTTCTAGCCAGGAACATTTACTGTTTTCGTTGTTTTGAGACTTGTGCGTGTATCGTGTCGAGTGTGTTAGAAAGTGAATCCGTTAACTCATCGTATTCGAAGCAGTTTTGTTTTTCAATAGCTTCTAAGCAATTTGGTGTCGCGTCTTCAACCTGTCGAATTTCATCAATTGCATGGTGGCCGCCATTTTGGGTTTCTCACCATTATGTTTGTACATAGCATCGTGCACAATGGCTTTAACAACCACACTAAAATTCGCTCATAGAGCCCGAATTTCACCCAAAACAGCACCCACAGAAACACCAAGTTCTTCACATCCACTGGAAAGTTCGAAGCAGCAGGAGGGGGAGGTGAATTCACATTCCAAGATAACACGGGCAGCAATGCTGTTTGGGCATAGTGTTGAAGTTGGTACCGGAAACATTAGAAAGTGCAACAGGAAGTGCAGTCAGTGAGCTATCAAGGATAGGTGAAGCAATATTTGAGTCAGACGAAGCAGAATTGCCTATCCTTCTAGCTTCGGAAGCCTTCTTCTGATCCAACTTGTGACACGTGCATGAAACATCCCTAACTTAATTTTCCGAATGCACTAAACAAATTTCACATGGATGCATTAAACAAAAAACACTAAAGTACCAGGGCCATATGGTTAATTTTAGTTTTTGTTTGCCTTTACGGAAATATACATTACCTTTTATTTCTATAGCAGTCCCCCCCCCCCTCCCTCCATGGAGCTCTATAACCCTAGCTTGAAAGTTAGCTTCCCTACCGGTCTCGTAACTCACTGTGCATGACAGGAACTGGGATTGGCGATAAAAGAGGAACACAGCGATCCCCAGCATCTTTCTTCCAACCCACTTGAACCCAGTCCATCAGTGGGGAGGCTTAGGTGGGTTTCGTAAAGGAAAATAAAAACTAACCAGGTCGCCCTGGTATTTTAGTGTTTTTATTGCCACGAATATATCCATTACCTTTTATTACTATAGCAGACCTTGTCACCGAAGGAGGCGGGCTAGGTTCGGAGTACCCATGTTACGAGCCGATGGCCCCTCGGACTAAGTCCGGGTGGAACCAACGAATGTTTCCCTCACCTGGACCCGGGATCCTCAGTCCCATGGGCGAGCAACAGGAACGGCAGATGCCTGGGTAGAAACAAACTTTTTGACACATAGGGGAAGGTAGAGATGCAAGCAAGGAACCGGATGCCAACCTGCCTTAGGACGGGAAGCGAGGCTTGGACAGGAACTCGGAGGAGGTGACGAATGGCTGACTGGGACCGCAAGGTCGATCGCGGAGAGCGGACTTGTGGATGCACATAGACATCGATCACTTGACAAACAGGTTGTCGAAGGCCGAGGAACAGGGCACAGCACAGGGTGTGTGATGGAGATCAGTCAGCATCTCCATGGTCGGAGAAGGACGAGTGCAACGACGAGGAACGATCGCTAAACGGCTAGATGGTGAAGGTGAGTCAGTTCGATGATCAGCGAAAGACAGCGCACAGGCAGCAGGTGGTGACATAGCACAGGAGGGATCGAGGTGGATTGAAGGGTCGAGGTCAATCGTGACGCTGCCCAGAGGAGCCAGACGCACCATCCCACACGAGGAATGATGTGGCACGAGAAGTCATGGTCCGGCAACGGGGAAACGTGCACCCACGGCACGGAGATGTAGAAAGGAGAACCAGCTGCCCGGAAGTAACACGGGCCGCGAAAGGCTGTAGAAGGATGGTGGAATCGGGTGAAGTATGACTATGGACAACAGGCAGCAACACGTTCCGTGCCGCAGCAAGGGAGTTGCTCGAGCTCGCCACCTGTCCCCACCGGCAACATCACAGTGTTGCAAAAAGGAAAGGCTCCGAAAGGATCGCAAGGCGAGGGAACGTGGTGAATTTCTAGGGAAAAACAAGATGAATCAGGAACGGACCACCTCGCGGGCCAGCAGCGGCTGCTTCGACTCACATCATGCCCCTGTAAGGATCTAAAGGGTTGAAAAAGGGATCACCACGGTAGAAGCGGAAGCCCAGAGCGACTCTCCTGGCTAGTCCTCGGCATGGCAAACATGGCAGGCCTCTAGTAGAGTGGCCCGAGTGGTGGATGATCTCGGCGAAGACAGGAACAAAAGATGGAGCATCATCGAACCACCAGATTGAGCAAGATGAAAGGGGCCGGCAGCTTGGATCGGAGGCCGCCAATTACCACGCAGATTCCAGCGGGCACAGTATGGTCTAAACCCCAGGGTCACTGATGGTCGCCGGGGGGGGCTGTGGACGAAGAGTCGGATCGCTCCCACGGAATGGGAGGCATCGAAGAGTCCGGGAGAACCGAAGGAAGATCATCAATCGGGAGAAACAGACTGGATCCGGAGGGATCGGCAGATGAACAGGTGAAGGTCTTGGGGCGAAATAGCGGAAGGTCATGGTCGACGGATCGTAGCAAGGAGATGGCAACGGGGAGGGAGCCGCTGCATAGGCTCGCTGAACTGCCGACAAGGACAGAGCCACGAAACGGGAACGGGAGACCTGTGAGGAACGAACATGATCAGCGAGCCTATCAGGTGGCGGGCACGGGACCGGCTGCAGTAGCAGGCCCGCCATGGAGGGGATGACTGACGCAGAGAAAACCACAGTAGTTCATGTTTCAGTAGACGATAGCTCATGCGCAATACACGAAAAAGGGATCAAAGCACATCCGAATCATTAAAGAGAGGCCACCACCAGTTGAAGAGTCAAGCTCCGATCCTCTAACGCAGCAACCGAGGATCGGAGAGCAGCATCTTCCGTGCGTAGCGAGGAAAGTTCGGAAGAGAAGCGTTCGGCCATCGAAAGAACGAAGTGGATGCTGATATCCACGCTTTCCAGGTCCCGTACTGAGAGTTGAAGCCCCCGCATGAAGCGGTGCAGATCGTCGATGCAGACGGAAACGAGCTGGTGCCGAGGTTGGTGGTGCTGTTGCTGGGGGGATCGAAGAGGGCGCCGATCGAAGAGCAAAAACGACAGTGGAAGAAACACTTAGTACTGATGGGAATCGAACAGATGGGATGGACGAGAGTCATGGTGGCGCCATAGGGAACCGAAGTTTTTTATGCTAATGCCCTTACTTAAGGGCGCTACCTTCTGGAAGATCTATGGTTGTTTTGACGGCCAAAAACCTGAAGGTCCCGGAACCGCAAGGCAGATTTGGGAAAAAGGAACGGTGGCCCGGATAGAGGCAGGAGAAGAAGACTTGGACGATCCCGAGACCGACGATGGTGGCACAAAGGATGCTGACGGCATAGCAGATTTCCCTTTCTTTTGTCTTAAGCGAACCGCACAAAGACGGGAGCAGCTCTGACGACGGCAGATTTCTTTCCACGTAGCCGGAGAAATGGTTACACAAATGTCGCACAAGAGATCAATCCCAATGCATTGTCGGTCCTGTTGACAATAGGACTGCGGATCATAATGTTCCTTTGTCCCAGTGGCGAATCAGAGACAAACACAAGCCGACCAGAGGGAGGTGACATCTGGGGGTGGATCCACGAAATAGGGAATGGAAACTCGGGGTCGGTGGCTGCAAGGAACGGACCGAGGCAGGAAGGGAACAGGAACCGGACAGAACGCCAGGTGCGAAGATGAGCAGAAAAGCCAAAGACTGCAACTAGCAGGAACCGTCGAGACGCAGGACGGACTAGGGTGTTGAAGGATCGATCCGTCAAGTGAATACAAGGAACTTTTACCCATTCCACGGAGTCACTGAAAGTCTATAGTTGTGAGACAGGGAACGGACGCAGGCGGATGAAAATGCCAGGAGGGGGACAGGTGAAGGAACCAGCGGTCAAAGTTAGCCGATCCCCTTCTGCGATCCCGAGAAATCGTAAAAGTGTTGAGAGGACAGAGACCATTTCATCGTCTCGGCTGTATTACAGGGCGTCCTGTGGTAGTAGCAAGTTGTGGTAAGAGAATGCAGAAAGGATCTGCCAAAGTACTGAACGGGGTAGGATGGTGAAGGAACGAGGCCTCCGTCGAATTTCTAAGGAACCGGAGACAAATCTGACGTACAGGATCGGAAGGTGGCAGCCTTGGAGGGACCGGGCAAGGGATCAGAAAACGAAGTCATAGGGCGACGAAGCGGAGTGATCCCAGGTATGGGCTGAAGAGGCGTCTTAAGAGACGTGCAGGAGAACATGAAAACAGAGGCAAAAATCCCAGTGAAACTTGGTCATCGTCGCAAGAACCAGAAGACGGGCATTCCAGGCAGAGACGGGTCAGTGATGGTGAAGGAACCATGTCTGTGGCTACCTGAACTGGAGGCGACAGCCCGAGCGTCCCGGGAAAACAACATCCCACGAGGCTAGACGTCGGAACGCAGAATCGTCGTTGAAACCTTGGGAAGGGAATCGGTAATCGAAGACCTGCCGGAGGATAGAACCGTGGGTGCAGGCTTGGCGATCCCCCTAGAGGTGTTGATCCAATAGGCGAGGGTAGCATCGGTCGTCGAAAACGCTGATGGGGTCCGTACCGTCCCACAATGAGGGAACTCACGAAGAAGCTTAGGAAAAATGGACGAAGGCGGCTGCAGCGGGGGACGCACTATCCCTGGCCGGGATCAGCCGGAGTCCCCTGAACCAGGATGCGGTGAAGCAGCAGGAGGAATGAGTGCAAGAGGAACGGGCAACACGACCGTGGAATGCAGAGCGCCCTCGGTGGGAGACAGTCTTGGAAAAGAAGCCGAGTTAGTGTTTAACAAAGTTTAGTGTAAAAATTCACCAGGCCTGCGATGATAGGGTGATA